>JARHVA010002104.1:75000-317500 GCA_037957365.1 Torreya grandis | reverse complement strand
GATTAATTAAATCTTAGGAATGATTAAGCACATTGTGCATAAATTACCCAAATTGATTACAATACCTTGTTAATTGTCCTAAATTTGACTAGATTGGTATTAGAAGTCACTATCAAATGCATTGGATGCATATTCCCATTTAGAATATTTCCAACAATAAATAACAAAGGCATGAGTCTTGTGTAAAATATTTAATAAGAAAGAGCAGTCTAGAGCACATAGGTGCAAATTTGGCATTTTGACTTGAAATGAATTGATCAAAGTTAGTTGGCCTATAAATTGCATTTCCCAATTTAAGGATACCCTGGCCAAAATCAGCACTTGAATATATCATTTTCACATCATTTTATGTTTTTTAGTGTTTTTAGGCCAAATTGTGCATTTTGGATAGAAATTGGTCAAAATCCTAGTTGGAGGTTATCAACACCCAATTTTAGGTGTCTACAATTTGCCCCTATTTAGGAAGGCATTACAAATTATAGGCAAAGAAATGTCTTCTCAAAGAATGAGAATTGGCTTGTATGTCAAAAATAAGATGATGGTTGAAGAACACAGCTCTAAAAGGTGTTTGGGAAGCCTATGATGATGCCCCCTTGAGGGAGTGGCCATCACATTTATTGATGGATGGTCCCTCAAAAATAAACAAGAAGAAAGGTGGAATTAAACCATGGTTGAGATTAATCCAAATGAGAAAATGCTTGCATGCATTGATGTAAAAAGGATGTTGATTTGCCTAAAATTAGTCATAATCAGGAATAAAATTCAAAATAATGATTTGCCCATAGGCGGTTATAATCATTAAGAGACCTGGATTGGCTAAAGATGATTGTGCCCCAATTAGGGTTGATTAGCAAGCATAACTCAAGGATATAACCTAGAAAACAGATTAAATATGAGTGGGTGCAAAGTGATGAAATGGATGAATATAAGAATAAGATTGATCATTGTGAATAATTTAGTTGTACCTACTAATGAGGAGATGCTCATCTTGATTAACAATGATACAACTAGAATGGTCATTGGGTTGATTTGATCAAGGGTGGGTTGGAAGGTTTTACCAAGGTGCCAAGGAGAAACTTCTATGACTCCATTGATTATAGACCTTCTTGAAGATAATTTGTTCTATATCATGTGATGGTAGGCTTCATGATAGAACACCATGAAGACTAAGCCAAAATATGCATAAGGACTAACTCCTGATCTAAAAACCACTAAAAAAATACACTAATGATAAAAACTATGATGACAATTTTGACGTATGAATATGGATAGACTCAAGAACAATATGTGTACAGAATCACCCAATACATACATATAGAATGAGTCAAGGCAATAGTGTTGAAAATAAACAAATAGGCAGATTGAAAACAAATGTAAAAGAAAGCATCCTAACAATGAGAATGCCCCAGTAAGGTAGATCGAGGATAATTGATTGGGCTTAGATAGGACAAATATTTTTGGATTTTTGAAATATTTGAATGTTTTTGGAATTTTGAGGGTATATTAATGCATTAGAGAATGACAAGATACCTACTCACAAAATAGTGAGAGTGTTTGGCTTAGGTTGCTCGTAATATGGTTAGAGCATTTGGAAAGGAGGACTATGGTGACCTTAACATGAATTGATCATGACCCACATAATCCCAAAATAACCTCAAGTCATATTAATTTTGTCCACATAAAAGGTAGGGAAAAAACCAACTAAGTCCCAACAAGTTCTCAAATCTAGAAAATGACCAGTCAAATGAAAATAATGAAGGTAAAGTGATGCAACAATGCATGGTAAACAAATATTACCCCTAGTTTACCCATATGTGGTTATAAATAAGATACAATAGCATAGTTCAATGATACTAATTTTCCCATAGGCAGTTATAATTTGTAGCAAGATTGGTGAAACATTGATTTGCCCATAAGCGGTTATAATCAAACTCACATAAACAAATGTGGATAGGATGAAAGATATCTTGTTAGATCAACTACCACACTACTTTCATAGACTATCATTATAAACATGGATTGGATTGACTATTGAAACTTTATTGGAATACCCCCATAAAAGGTGTAAGAAGAACCAAATGAACCAAGATCAAAATAGGATTGGGTAGGATGACTAAAAAAAAGGTTTGGTCTAAATAAGAATGGAATGATAGGATGGTATGGTCTTATTAAGGATAATTGTGGTCTAGAGAGATTAGATAAAATGGTAAGAGGGTTTCCCCCAAGTGATGGGGTGAATGGATGAGATATATAATAATGGGAAATAGATATGTAACAATGGCAATGGCATGGTACATATTTTTGGCATGGGTGTGGTTTTTTTATTCTATTGTTCCTGATAATGAGGAGATGCAAGTCCTAATCAACAAATGATAAAAACAAAATACTCAGTCATGTTAATTTCTATCTCACACCTCATCTGAATAGATTCTTTGTCAAAAATGGCCTACATATCTAGTTGCTGAGAATGTTGTTGTGATCTTCATTGGTCATTGATTCTGATTCCTTCAAAAATAGAGACAAGATATCCTTATAGCCTATGAAAAGGAAAGTACAACCATGGATGGTAAACAAGGACTAATAATGGATGATAGGTTTTATTGTGAAATGGAATGGTCAATGATAATGGAATGTATAATGGTGGGGAAACAAATGAAGATAAGGACTTTCAGTCACACATAATGTTGTTGATGCTAGATTCAACATAATTTTTGTTGTGGTGGGGCCAGATAATTTTTCTCTCAATAGGACCACCAAATTTTTATATTATTTGATATTAAGATTAATTACCATCTAATTCAGTTATAGATAGGAAGCTATTTTGATTTGATCTTTGATTTTGTCTTCATCAAGCAGTGAAGAACTTTTGTGTTTAGATATTGGTGCTCAATGAGGTTTTCACCAATGAAGTTGTCTTTATTTTCTTGTAGCACCTTCAAGAAGGTTTCATTAAGGAATGTTGACTTTTGGCTTTGATTGTCTTCTAGCACTTTTGAAAAAGTGTCACTAGAAGATGTTGAGTTTTGACTTGGATTGTCCCCTAACACCTTTGAAAAGGTTCCACTAGGAGAGTGTTCTTCTGCTACATGAATTTTATCTTGGCCTCCTTGCTATTCTTCAATTGATATGCTTCCATGGATGTAGTTCAACAAAGTGTGATTCTATCAATCCCAATCGACACTTGTGGGAGATAGAATGTCAATAATATGGCCAACTTGGTTGATGGTAATGGCCTGTGGAATGGTAATGAAATTGGAAGAGGATACATAATCCTTATAGAATATAATAGGAGAACTTGTGTTGATGCTAAATTAATCATCCTCAAAAACTATATAAGGATCACAAATGTATTCAAATTGATCAATAAGGCATGTGTAACCAATGTTGTAATATCCATGAACATATTCTTATTTTGAATCTAATTCTAAAGTAAAGGACTCTAAATCTAATGTCACAACTAATGTTGATTTTTTTTAATGCAAAATTTGATGTCAATTCAAAAATAGAACTTGACTCTAATTCTAAATCTTCATCTGATGGGTACTCTATTATAATAATGTCTTGTTGAATATTTAGATTTGGACACATAACAACATGTAATGGCATGATGGGCTTTACAAAACATATTTTTCAAAGTGAGAATCCTCTAGGATGGGAAATAGGTCAAGAGAGAACTCCTCAAATACTATCTTGTCAATAAGAGGCTCTTGCAAAATAGGCACATGGTCGAGGTAATGATTTGCCCAAAGGCAGTTATAATCATTAAGAAGTGACTCAATAAAGACTAATTCATCACAGTGAGCCTCCTTAACAACTAATATAGGATCAATAGGCAATTTATCACAAGTTAACTTATGACAAATGATTTTTTCAATAGAAACATCTTAGATTGGTTGGTTGTCTTGGCCTTGGTTTCCAATGAGTTAAAAAATACCAATTTTGAACACAACTTGGTATTTGAATGATTGGATCAGTTGAGGTTTGGTTAGGATTGGTATTGGATGAGGAATGACTTATGGTTGGATAATGGTAGGGCATTAGGGATCATGATTCCTTACATGATCAAAAGTAAAAAGTCCTAACATGGTAATGATAGGGCAGTGTGGAGCATGATTGCTCACACAAGCTAAAGGACTAGGTCTTAGAATGATAATGGTATTCCTTAGATATTGAAAATCTTGATAGCTTATATAATCTGAAAGAGGGTTTGGGGTAGCTGATGATCAGATAACAAAATGATGTCATGAAACTTAATTTTTTGCACAAGCAAAAGCATCCAAGTCTTCTTCATAAACCATAGCATCCCAGTCATGAGTTGAATCATAAGCTAGTTCTTGATTGTGTTCCATATACTAATTATTGTAAAGATGGTATGGATTCATATCCAAAACAATATTATCTATAGTTAGGTCTTCAAAGTCATCTGCATAAGCCTCTTCATACCAATCAAGGTCTTGATTTGGATTGTAATTTGCTTCATGACTTTGTTCCCATGAATGATTAATATGAGGCAGATAGAAATTTGTCTCACAAACCATATTAGCATCAATGGGGTCTTGAAAAAAGCCATAAAAGTCATTTTTTGTGGCCATTCTATCATAATTCAAATTATAAGTGACTCCAACATAAGTGTATTGAGACATATCTCTATAAATGATGAAAGCTCTAAAAATAAGAAGACTTAGAGTTCTACAAACTCTGAAAAACTATTTCTAAAGGACAAATGGTTCAACCTTGGTTTAAATTGGTCAAAAGGGTTGAGTTGTATCTCTAATATGGTTGGATATTAAAGTTGTATCTCTAAAATGATTTTTTCTATGACTTGGCATAAAATAGCCTAATGTCAAATGTCTAATATTAAATGTCATACACACAAAAGGTCAAGTATCTAAATAAAAACCAACATGCCAAAGGTATAGGTCAAAGTGTTCCAACAAGGTCTAAACTAGGAAAAGGAAAAGTTGAGTTACTAGGTATTTTGTCCAAACATGGAGTCAAAAGATAGGCTCAAACAAATAGGCATATGTTAGAACTTTTGGCCAAACAATGTCAAAATATAGACTTGAAACAAAGGCTGATGTGATTTGATTTAATCTAACAAGTTTGGAGATAATTTTGACATAAACCTGACATATAGAATCAAGCATAGACATGATCAATTGGCATAAGGCATAAGATAAAAGGCTCATTGAGAAATACTATGTTTTCCCAAATAAAGGTACAAATAATTATCATGATAGGTATTAAATAAACAAACCATCAATATTATTCAAATTCTGGGTAATCAATTAACCAAAGTTATGCAACACAAAAGAGAAAGATCTATGATCAGCCCCATGAATTGAGGCTTAAATAGAAATCAATCAATGTTTGAATCCAAATTTGACAAGGTTAATTGAAAAATCAACATTGAAAACTAGGATTTGACTAAATAAATTAGACAAGATTAGATAGCATGAGGGCACAAGAAAAAGGTCCAAATGGTATACATAAAATGGTTTGAAATAAATGGTTTTTGGCACAATGGTAAACAAGTCTTGCAATAAATTGATCAACCTAATGGCATAATCATACATGAATGATGTGGTTAATGATATGTTTTAAAGACTTAAAAGGTTCAAAATGTTATGACATGATTTGGGCTACATGACACTACCCTTCACAACTCAAATGCATTGTTTTGACATGGCTTACGAATAAAAAAACAAGTTTTCATCTCAAATAATACCAAGTAAAAATGACCAAAATACACTAAGTATAATCATCCAAATCCTAGTAAGGGTATGGCAAAATGGGGTTTATTAAACTAGCAAGGTTTTGATCATTCTATGGGAATCAATTACACAATGACTTTCACATCAAATGATGAAAAAGACAAGCATAGAAATTAGGTGACCACAACATTGGCTAGTTATAAAAAGGTCTAGTCCTTTGTATAACCACTATATCATATTGTTTACTCAGTGTAGTATGATGTCCAAATGTAGATACATCCCATGTGCGACTCTAAAGGAGCCAAATGAAGTCAATGATGGGAGGTGAAACCTCAGGTCAAAGTTTCCCTAAAGAACTTGTGGGAGGTGATGAATTCCCCCTCATCAGCCAAGTTTACATGAAATAAAATACTAATTGAAAGACTTTAGGGTCATTTTCAAGATAACCTAAACTTTGACAAGTTTTTCGGGAGTGCTTTAGATGACTTTCTTTCTAAGCCTTAGACTAGGCTATTTGTAATAGGAATGGTGCTTTTGATTCCAAGGGTTCCCTATAGGGGACAAATGAAATAACATACATGCAACACCCCTCTTTTTTCCAAACAAGATTAGATCAAACAACTATTTAAGACAAAAATGACAAGTGTGTTTAATTTTAAGCCCAAATGAAAGATTTGATGGTGTTCATTTGACCCCTTGGTCTTAGTTATAACTTTGAAAACTAATGATAAAAAAACTTATTTAAGCACCTTAAATGCTACTTTAAGAACCAAAATAATGTTCTTAATTCATTTTAAATCATGCCAGATATGTTCTAAAACATGATTTATCAAACTTGAAATCTGCTAGTTACTTGTCTACCCTTAAGGCATCACCCCAAAATAAAATATGTTAGATTATAAACATTTTAAATAGATTTTCCAAATTTTGTAAAAAATATATGAAACTTGAATTTAACTAATGCCAAATTCTAAAAATTTAGGAGAAAACATGTTTTTTTTAAAAATGAATCATCCAAAATGGAGTCCATATGACCCCAAACCAAGCATTTTAAAATAGATCTCAAGTTTGTATTTTTAAGAAAACACAGTGATCGACATCAGTTATATATCACTGACATTAGAAATGTCTAACTGAGATCTAGCCAATGTCAATTCTGATAACCGATGTCAATTGAGCTAAGTAATTGATGTCAGTATTTCTTGTCAATGTCGGTTACTGTGTAAACCCATGGAAATAAAAAAAATAGCAAAATAAAGTTAGAAAAACAATTTTCAAGAGTTTTAAAGGTCTAAATGAAGATTTTAAAGATGAAAAATGATATTCTTCATGTGTGAGATGCATCTAGTCCCATTAGGTATGCCATAATGTGATTTAGGAATTTGACTTAAGAGAGGATGGTTAGTATGGTGTTAGTTCCAAAATGAAAACAAGATGAAATAAATACACTAATAGCATAACATCTCTAGGCCTAAACACTAAGGAGGAATTATTTGACAAACACAAATGACAAGCACAACTAGAAAGTAAGGATTGAAAACACAATAATTCCTTTACCTTCCTTGGATGCTCCAAATGCCTTTGTAGTAGTGACTTGCTCAGCTTGTGCTAATGAAGTCTTCATCAAAGGAGGCTTGGCTATATCCTCTTTTCCTTGGCACCTTTGGCTTATGGCTTGGCTTGGATTGGAATCAATTTGGCATTATAACACTATTTTCTTAAAGCTTTTGGAACCAATTTGGCATTATAACTTTGCATTAATTAAGCTTATAAATGATGTTGTGAGGCCTCCTATTTATAGATTTTTGGATTTGACCAGAATCAACCTCAACCATCCATCTCAAGATTGAGATGTGTGGTTGAGGATTAATTTAATTTTTGGAATTAAGTTTGTAATTTTCCTTATCATAACATTGGAAGAAGGGACAATTAAAAGGCATGGAGGGCATTATGGAAGGCATTGATGAGGCATGGAGGGCATGAATCTTGATATTTGTGGCATTTATGGCCTAGGGATGTCTTCCTAAGAAATGAGGTCACTTGATGATGTAGATATTAAATATTAATTTCCAAAACAAATTATTCAACAAGTTTCCATGGAATTTTTTATTATGCCTTGATTTGGATTAATTAGCTCTTAGGCATGATTAAACACATTATGCATAAATTACCCAAATTAATTTGAATACCTTGTTATTAGTCCTAAATTTGACTGGATTAAAATTGGAAGTCATTTTCAGATGTGTTGGATGTGTATTCCCATTTAGAATGTTACCAATAAAAAATAACAAAGGCATGAGTCTTTTGCAAAATATTTGATAGGAAAGAAAGTCTAGAGCATGTAGGTGCAAATTTGGCATTTTGACTCAAAATTAATTGATCAAAGTTAGTGGGCCCATAAATTGCATTGCCCCATTTAGGGATACCCTAGCCAAAATTGGCACATGAATATATCATTTTTCACATTATTTTGCATGTTTTAGTTTTTTTAGGCCAAATTATGCATTTTGGGTAGAAATTTCTCAAAATCCTAGTTGGAGGTTATCAACGGCTAGTTTTAGGTGTCTACAATATATAGAGTGTTATACCTATTTATGTGTGTATAGATATCTACATAGTATTTCTATTTTACATTAAATGTATTAAAGGACTAATGTTAATCAATCTACTAATTCACCCCCCTCTCTATATATATTTGTGTTCCAATAATTGGTATCAAAGCCTTGGTTCCTTAGAAGAAGCTTAATCATCTCATGTATATCTAGAATAGTGAACATAAATAGCTAGTCAAGAAGTCTCATCCTTAAACAAAGCACCTCTCTTTGATTAATCAAACTATGTATTTTGGATCATTAAAATGGAACCATGTTTATCTTCATTAGTGTTTGATG
The DNA here is from genome assembly GCA_037957365.1 of Torreya grandis. Lineage (NCBI taxonomy): Eukaryota > Viridiplantae > Streptophyta > Pinopsida > Cupressales > Taxaceae > Torreya > Torreya grandis. The sequence continues at coordinate 308,895 of JARHVA010002104.1, read as the reverse complement.
TATGAATGTCTCTTGTAAATGGATATATAATTCTTGCTACACCTCCTACTGATCAGGGGACCAAGAAAACATATGAGAGCAATACAAAGGCAAATAATGCTATTATTTATGTATTATCTAACTTAGAGTATGTTAAAGTAATGCACTATAAAACTACACATGATATATGGAATAATTTGAGGAGCATCTATGAAGGTGATGATAAGGTAAAGTAGGCCAAGATACAGACATACAAAGGCAAGCTTGAAAATCTTAAAATGAATTAAGAAGAAAATTTGTAGACTACCTCCTTAGAGTAGATGAAATAATCAATGTAATAAGAGGCCTTGGAGAAGAGATGAAATATTTGGTCATTGTCAAAAAGGTCCTAATATCTCTACCATCTAGGTCTAACTCTAAAATATCTACAATAGAGGAAGCAATAGATCTAGATAAACTCATTGTTGATGAGTTGCATGGAACCTTCATAGCTTATGAGATGAGGATGGGAGAAGCAAATAATTTCAAGAGAGAAGTTGCATTCAAAGTAGCCAAACAAGTAAAAGTAAAAGCACCTTCATATGAAACTAAGAATACTGATGATGAAGAAGCTAATTTTGTTAGAAAAATAAGAAGAGGATATTAAAAATACAAAGGTAATTTACCCTTTAAATGCTTTAACTATGGTAAGGTAGGATATTTTACCACTAAATTTCCTTATAATAAAAAGGATAACTTTGAAAAAGAGGAGGAAAGTAAAAATATGAAACCTCACTACCCCAAAAAGAAGAACTTCTTCAAAAGTAAGAAGGGCCTATACACAAAAGAAGATAGTGATAGCTTAGATGATGACCATGATTATGCCTTTATGGCTAAGGTAAATTAATTCATATTCATGATATTAGAATCAACTTCTATGGATCTACAAAAATAAGTTAAAGACTCTTATGAAGAAGAAGGAAAAGTAGATCTAGAGTGTGAACTCATTTGTGCTCTAGATAAAATTGAAAGGCTGAGAAAAGAGAACTCAAAGTAGAAGAAGCATGCACAAAAATAAACTAAAAAACTTTCCAAAGGTCTTAAAAAATATGATCAGATGATAGTTAGCCTAAAGACACAAGTTGAAGAGGTTGAATGAATAGAAGATGTAGTCAAATTTGAACTACAGTCTAAATCTGATGAATACATGAAGTTAGAAGTAGATATAGTGGCTTTGAGAAAAGAACATGAAAAAGCTAAAGAATAAAGAGACAAAGGTCTAAAGCTGATAGGAGGTTCAAATATTATTAATGAGTTGATCAACTCTCAAAATCCATTAAAATAAAAATATGGTCTTGGTTTTGAAAAATGGAAAAGTCCCGTAACTAGTACATCTATAAACTTATATTATAACTTCAAAGAAAAAGGATAATTAGGAACAAAGAAAGAAAAAAACTTGAAAAAATACCTCTGGAGATACAAAGTTAGACACAAGCAGTACTGATGTGAAGAAATTTGAAGGAGAAAATAATCCTGAAGAAAAGAAGAAGAAGAATGAGTCCATCTCTGGAAACTCAAGGAAGATGTAGAACACAAAAGGACCTGATGTAGATGGTTATACAAGGGTGAGACTCTTCAATAAGCCTAAATTAAGAATACCTCCTCATCCTATGTAAATAAATGCTATGGCTAAGTATTCCTCATTTTTATATAGTTATTTTTATACTTATATTCAGTTTGGTCACAGGGCTAGTGAATGTAGAGTTATACCTAAAAAGACGAAAAAATGTGATCAAAAATTCATTTTCACCTTTGTTAGATATAAATGTAATATCTTACAACTATAATAATTTTTGTCACATAGCTAAACAATGTATAACAAAATTTATAAAACCAAAAATACAAAATAAAAATATCTATCTCCATATACTAAATCATATGGGATTACTTATTATCCTATTATACCCTTTTAGGTAAATTACATTCCATCCCCCTTAAATATGTTTTGCCTTCAAAACATGATAAGAAATAGGAGGACCAAATGAAAGCCAGACCAAAAATAAGGTTAAGACTAGATGGAATCTCTACCATATCTGCATTTCTAATTCTACTTTTTCTATCTATATTATGACAGGAGCATGTACAATAATAAGGTAAACATAAGAATTGAAATAGGAGGTGGATGTGCATAAAGATGAATGCATGGACTAACCACAACTAGAATCTAGCACTGAGAGTTGAGCAATGAAATTTAAATCTCGATGATGATTACCTCAAATCTAGAATAAGGGTGCATAAAATAGTTATCCTTATGAACCAAATAAGGGGATATGCTATCCCCCTTAGAATTATTTCTTGAGGGAGGTGGAGCCTTGATTCCCTACTTGGGATTTGTGATTGTTATATTTGGTTCATCTAGGGTCTGCTCAAGCATGGTGGTTTCCTAAATGGATTCATTTTAGGGGTGGTTAGGCACTTCTAGTGCTTGTTCTTGTGCTTTTATAGTCTAAAGGAGCATTGTTTGAAGATGTTTCTAGTTAAGGTAGTCTTTAGTAAGTTTGGCTAAGCTCACCACTTCCATCATTGTCTAAGGGTACCACATTTGAAATTCTACTCAAATTTCATCTTGAAGTATTTTTATGAAGAAATGAATGGATAATGTAGTAAGGGTGTCATTGGTCAATGTCTTGAACTCCATCTGATATTCCTGTATTGTGCCAATTTGTCAAAGATGATTCAATGAATTGATGAGATGATTTCTTGAGAGAATGGGAAACCCCATGAGACCTAAAGATTGGATGTTGGTTTCAACCAAAAATACATCCTACAATATGACCAATTTTTTTGTTTATTTATTTATTTTATTTTATTTTTTGACGTTATCAAGATGACTACACTAGTCACACCATTAATTGAAAATACAAGGGACACAAATTATAAGACTATAAATATTTGTATTGCTTATGAAAATACATATAAAACTAGATATGGTGATTATTGAGAACACATAGGCTATGCAAAGGTAACACATGACCTAAAACTTACATTAAAAGATATAAATTTTTTAAAGAGTATGATATCCTGAGGACACCATGATAGAATTATCCAACATACTATAATAGGATAATAAAGCAATAAAAGGACACAACATAACATACTATGAATTAATGAAAGGTTTTACATAAAGCTAAAAAACACAATAACCTATGGGACTTTTAAATATTAAAAGCTAATTGACAATGCTAGAAACAAGACTATACTAAATCTAAAAAATTAAACCCTAAACTAAAAATTCCCAAGACCATCACAATAATGGGAAAACCATGAAGGGTATGGAAAAAATGTAGTTAGTTTGTTGTTGTGGACAGAGGTGATGTTGTGGAGAGGAAAGCTCAAGATGAGCTTATAGGTAGGATGGTAGGATGGTAGACAAAATTTGTGGTGGCATTGGTTGTATTACAGGAGCCAAGATGAGATATATCTATTGGAAATAGAGTGGTAGATCCAATGGTGATGCATTGAGGAGGAACTGATGTTAAGTTGTGATGCAATTGTATCTTGTGGGTAGTTTTTGAGTGGAGGCACATGGTGAAGATAGCTAGAGTGGAGATAGTTTTGAGATGGTACAATGGTATTGAGCATCACAGTGTAATCTAATATTTATTGGTGCATGAACATCTAATTAGAGAGGTAATATAAGTCAATCTATGTAGGAAAAATGTATGGATAGTGGGTCCAAAACCATGGGTGGTTTGGAAATGTATGCATAGGTGACGGATCCAAGTTTACTAATAGAGTTAGGAATGGTTGGTGACTATTTAGAGGTTCACAAACCTATGCACAATCACCAAAATCTCAAACTAATGCAAAATGACACTGAGCTACACCAAAACTCATTAATTTAAGGCCATCATTGGTAGATAATGAGTTGGGGTCATTGAATGCAAGAGGATAGATATTGAAAATTGATAGTGAAGGATCTGATGTAGATTAATATGAGATCTACTATATTACCAAAGTTGAGTCAAAATAAACATAAACAATAGCCATGTGAGATCAATTCCATCATGTTGTTAGAAATACTACAATAATCTATATCATAAATACTACAAAATCTTGATATTAACATACATAGATCAAATGAGAACAACCTAAAACAATGTCAATCCAATGTGCCTATATTAATATCAATAACAATACTATAAATTACTACAAATCGTATGAACTCAAATATTACCATAATGGAAAAAAAAGCTTCCTGATACTAATCTCAATCACAATACTACAAATTACTACAAACCTTATGACCTCAAATTTTACCACAATGGAAAACAAATTCCTAGAAAAGTGCTCTGATACCAATGTTAGAAACCTTTTACTCATGTAGAATAAATAATAGCAAATGATTCATATATTGACCAAGATGCAGATTACAAACATCAATTCTATATTGTGGGCCACTTTGAGGGGGTTACCTACTTTAGAACAATGATCTATTATGATTCTTATTCGATACTCTATAACACAATATACCCTTATACTTATACTATTTCTTATCTATCTATCTCCATATGCTAAAGCATTTGGGATTATTCCCTATCCTATTATACCCCTCTAGGTACATTACAATAAGAACGTTTCTAACATTCTCTATTAATAAGAAATTAAAAGTCTACCAAATGAATGTTAAATATACTTTCTTGAATGAGAACATAGAAGAGGAAGTCTACATAGAAAAACCTAAAGGTGTTCATCTCTCAAAAGAAGAAGATTATGTTTACAAACTAAAAAAAGCTCTATATGGTATAAAATAAGCTCCTAGAGTATGGTATTCAAGATTAGACCAGTACCTATAATAATAAGGATTTAATAAAGGATGTGTAGACAATAATTTGTACCTCAAATCAGAAGGTGGGCATATTTTAATTATTATTGTATATGTAGATGATATCATTTTAGGTGGCAACAACAACAGAATGTGTAAAGAATTTACTACTAAAATGCAAAATGAGTTTAAAATTTTCATGCTTGGAGAAATTTCTTTCTTCCTTGGTCTACAAATAGGACAAACTGATGAAGGGGTATTTATATCTCAAACTAAGTATACTAAGGAAATGATCAATAATTTTTGAATGGAAGATAACAAACTAGTAGGTACTCCAATGATAACTAGATGTAAGTTGAGCAAAAAGGATGAGTCCCTTGATGCAAATCAAACTTTGTATAGATCAATGATAGGTAATTTTTTATGCCTAACTATATCAAGCCATGATATCATGCAAGTAATATGCATGGTTATAAGATTTCAAGATGCTCCTAAAGAGTCACATGTCAATGTAGTGAAAATAATCTTTAGATATATCAAGAGTACAATTGATTATGTCCTATGGTACCCCAGAGATAAGATTTCACTTTGACAAAAAATATAGATGTTGATTGGGTAGGAAGTGAGGATGATAGAAGAAGCACTATTGGTGGTTCATTTTTCCTTGAAAATAAACGTGTTTCATGGCTAAGTAAAAAAGAAAGAATCATTTACTCTTTCTCTAGCACAAGAAGAGTATGTTATAGTAGTGGCATGTTGCACTCAAATCTTGTGGATGAAGCAAACTCTCAAAGACATAAAGGTAGAATACAAATCATTATATATATGTATATATATATATATATATATATATATATATATATATATATATTCTTTGTGATAATTAAAGTGCTAATAATATATCAAAGAATCTAATGATGCATTCCATAACTAATAACTTATCAATCAAGTATCACTTCTTAAGAGAAAAGGTTGCAAATCAAGAGGTCATAATGGAATATGTGTTAACACATGATCAATTTATAGACATATTCACCAAATCTCTTCCTAAATAATAATTTGAGTATCTAATATATAAATTGGGAGTGGTGGCTCCTACATCACATCGCTAGATCCTAGTAATAGGGCATGAGTCTAGGGGGAGGATCATAGAACCTTTGTTAATCCTTAGAAGAAGAGATAAAAATCAAGTTAAGTATGCATGTTTTTACAAATTTATAATGAGTTTATGGTTGCATATTCTTGGACAAACTCCTTTATTTGATAAAGGGGAAGAAAATTTTGGACACATAAGAATAAAGGTGGAGTCCCTTTACCATTGATTTCAAAGGGGGAGAAAAAGTGCAAATGCTTTCTATAAAAGTTTACCACATGCTTTATGTTCATCAAAGAAGGATAAAATAATGTGTTTAAGCTGTGTTTTGGAAAATTTTCCATTTCCTAAGGGGGAGAAATTTTGGTATGAGTAGCTTTAGCTCACATTCATTAGAATTCAATGCAAGTAATGTAAGTATAGTTAATGTCAGAGGAGCAAAGCATGCATTGTAAGATTCGAGCATTTATTTTTCCATCAATGAAAAATGGGGAGATTGTTGGAAATATGATTGTCATTGATGTCAAAAGGGAGATTGTTGACATTATGGATGTTATTAATGTTAGAGGATTAGTCACATACAAAATTGATGGAGAGAAGAGCATGTTTTATAGTTACACAATGCAATTTCTTGAAAAGATGCAATATTCTCATAAAAATTTGTCATGATTTTATAGAGACTATTTTTAGATGTTTGAAAATAAATATATAGAAGATTTGTTATGGGTTTTTAATTACATATCAAATGTATATTCCATGGGTTTGGATGAGGATAAATGATCTCAAATATGAATTATCTTTGCTCTCGACCATTATCAGGGTTTATCAATAAAACCCTATGGTTTTTAGTCATGGTATTCACATGAAATTCTATTATTGTGTTGACTAGATATAGGTGGGAACTAGTTTCTTAAGTCATAAATTAATCCTTCCTCATCATTGTGTAACTAGCCCCTTCAACCTAGTGATTACCAAATTGGAGCAGTGATCAAAGACTTTAATATTTCCTAAGTCCTCAACTTAATATTTGTTAGAGTTTTATCAATGATGAGAAATTAATCACATGTTAAAGATACAACTATGCACAAAAAATTAGTAAGTCAAATAAATAATCATGACATGTTGATGACATGTGTCACAATCGTAAAGCTTAAGCAGTAAACCTATGACACGGTTCAAAGTCAAATAGTCAATTATCAACATGAGGATATCAAGTGTCACAAGCTCAGGGACTAACAGTAATGTGTAGAAGGCACATGAGGGTGCCAAGTGTCACAATAATGGGAACTAATATTAAAATTCTCAGAAGGCTTGTGAGAGTGCCAATTGTATTAATCTCAGAAAACTATGCTAGAAATCAATGGTTGTATTTTAAAGTTGAAGAGCTAAAGTTTAGAAGCTCATAAGGATCTAATAGAGTACATGATCTTTTTAGACCTAGATCTAATAGTTACATTTTAAATTTGACACAATTAAATGATGATCATTAGATCATGACATGAAACTTAAGATCAATGGTCAGTATTTAAATATTTATTCATCTCAATGGTCAGGGGATGAAATACTCAGGTAAATGGTAGTATAAAATACAAAAAATGATATAGATTTTTGTAATCAATACATATTATGAATAATGGCATGTGTATCAAAACTAGAGCTTGATATATGTTAAAATAGTAAAACACAGAAAATGATGGTGGTGGTGTGTGAATTCAAGAAGCTAGAAAATTATCATTAAAGAAAGATAAACTGAGTCTAACAAAAGTGTGATGTGTTAATGACCATGTTTGAATACAGAGAAGATGTGAGACCTATATCTAATGCATATATATTATATATGCATTAGATCTAGGTCTCACATCTTCTCTACATTCACACTTGGTCATTAACACATCACACATCTGTTAGAGTCAAATTGGGAAGAAGAGAGGTAGAGAGGAAGATAGAGAAGTGTCAAATATGAGTAGTTATAGAAAAATTATATAACATAGAATTGGAATCATTTGAATTATATTGTAATTAGGAGTTGTAGCTCTATAAGAGATTTGATTGGTAGGTATCATCAAAAGACTTGAATTGGTGCTTAGTTAGCGAGTAGATGCTTCCTTATAGAAATAATCTAGGGTAGATAATGTGCATGGAATAGATTCAAATTGGGAACAAGAGAGGAAGAGAGCAAGAGAGAGAAAAAGTGAAAAATATGAGTAGTTATAGAATATGTCTGTAACATAGAATTGGATTCATTTGAATCATCTTGTAAGTAGGAGTTGTAGCTCCATAATATATTTGATTAGTAGGTGCCATAAAAAGAGTTGATTTGGTGCTCAGTTAGGGAGTAGGTGCTTCCTTAGAGTAGGTACTCTTAAATCAAGGTTTTGGTGTCTCCTTAGGGTTGGTGCCCTTAAACATTGTAACTAGTGAGGTTTTTATTATGAGGCTAGATTAGGACAGTAGATTCTAACAAATATTCTTATCATGGTTTTTCCCCATATTGGGTTTCCCACATACATAGAGTATTATGTCTATTTTTGTGTGTATTATCTCTACATATTCTTTCTAATTTTTATTAAATGTGTTAAAGGACTAATTTTAACCAATCTACTGATTCACTCCCCCCCACCTCTCAGTAGATAGTTATGTTCAAATAGTATTTTCTCCATCTCTAGATGCACACATGTATCAAATGAGCATTATTACACTAATCACTCTAGGTGGGATAATTATGTAAGGCTTGATTCCTTGCTTAGAGTACTCTATATACTTAGGAAACATTCAATTAGATCATGGGTTTGAATGGGTTAGCTTAGCCTATTACACTTTCCCCTCTCTTTTTTCATGTTTTCATCTATCAAAATCCCTAGTGGGTTTTCAACCTTGAATAGATCATTTAAAATTCATATGTGCATAGCTGAAGGTTTAATTCCACATAAAATTTTATTTAAAGAAGGTGAAGGTAACTATACCATTAGTTTTATGTTTTCATGCATAGGTTGATATCATGCCATAGGAGTCAAGAGTGATAGTGGATCTTAACTATTTCTAATTGATTATGACCCAAAAAAATAATATTTATTATTTTAATTACACATGCTTAATAAGGTCTCAATTTATCATTTCTAGGCATCTTTCAGTTACACACAATCAACCTAATAGGAATTAGTCAAATAATAATTCTTTTCACCTTTGATTTTTTCATTATTAGCTTCATTAATTCTAGCTTTGTCCATTTCAATATTTAATTTCATTCTTCTAGTTACACATTATTTACAGAATTTGTTATTCTTCAATTCATTTTATCTTAATTAAAATTAATATCCTAATTTATTCCAAATTTTGATAAACCAACAAGTACAATTAACACATTTTTTAAAAAGTTTTCTATGACATGGGAACAATAACATTCATACATTTAGGATGCTATAATGCCTACTCCACACTCTCTTGATGAATTATGGCCATTGAGATCGATAATGTTAATACAAAAAAGAGGAGGAGATCAATGAAAAAAATTCACTAGTTATCTTAATTCAAATCAACATAAAATTAATAGATTCCTTTACATTACAAGAGATTATAACAATAAATAATCTTCAACCTCTATTTTTACTTAAAGATTATTTAGTTACTACTATTTTTATTATTAATACATCAATCTAGAGTGTGTTGATGTGAGTTTTATGCACACCCAAGAATTTAACAAGGTGACCTCTAACATTTTAAGATCTAAATGGAGGTGAGCTCCACTCTAGGGTATGAGTTGTAGGTATGGATTAAATAGCCTAGTGGTGGAATAGTAGGATAAGCATGCAAGTTGTTAACCAGATGGTTTGTGTAGTGAAATGAATCCTAAAATAAATTAAACCTAAGTGGATGGTGTTAGGAATTAAAAAACATTAAACTAGATTTAATATGACCATAAATGAGATCTAAATTATACAATAGCATGCATCACAGAAACATTCCTCAAATCATAGATATTATGAAATCATAACTGGAGAGAATAAGATAAAAACACACACAACATAGATATATCGTGGTTTACCTAATGTGGGCTACATCCACCAAGAAAGTTCTCAATATAAACTATAATAAAAAACAAGACTACAATGAACTCTGACAGAGATAAAAAATATTCTATAGAAAATACTACACAAATAAATGTTTTACTTTCACCTACACCTACACAAAATTGTGTCTCACAAGTTACTATATCACAACCTATAATAAACACCTGCACCTTGAAAAAACATCTATACTTTGACTCTGATCATCAAAGCCACACCTTATAAATAAATCATCAACCTCTAAAGGACACACCACACTTGTATATATAGCAAATGAAGGAAAATCCACAAAAAGATGAGAAACTCTCCATGCTTACCCAAGTTAAGCATCATTTGCTAAAAGACATCTCAGTTCCACCTCATCAAGCTCATCTAAAAGCCCATCCAAAGAGGAACATGCCAAGTTTGTCTCTCCATGTTTAAAGGCACATTTTCCAACAATGTGTGATCATAACCAACTCCTTTAAATATAGAAGGCATCTCATTTTCCAATAAACAATCAACACCCTTAGATCAAGGAAGTAAAGATGGAAAATAGGCATTTAAAAACCAACTCCATAAAACATGAAAACATAGAAATTAGATAGAATAAGGAATATTCCACTCATATGTGTAGCAAGGTTCCACAAAAGGAGTAGGGAAAACTATGCTCCCCACATTTGTGGAGCTCTCTAGGCCACAAAATTATACTCCTAAGGTCATGTGATATCCCCAAAGGGATTCGAACTCAATAATCTCCCACTTGGAGGCCCTTTCTCCTGAATAGAATCTATCACTACTCCATGACCACAAGGCAAACCAAATATAAACATAGTCTCAACTTGTCTAATTTAACCACCTTGGGCATTATATCCACAGGATTCTAGCTAATATGAATCTTCTCTAGCTTCAACAAGTTCTCCTACAAAGCTATCCTAATGAAGTGATAATGTAACTAAATGATTTTCATCTTCAAGTGGAAAGTAGAGTTCTTTTCTAGATAAATAACACTCTAACTATCATTGTGTAGTCTCCCAACTTCATTCTCATGACCCAACTCTCAAAACTACTCTTGTAACTAAATCATCTCCTTACTAGCCTCTATGGAAGCAACATACTCTACCTCTATGGTTTAAAAAGCCATAACCCTGTATATCCTATAAATCCAAGTAACGGCTATATCTCTAATAATAAATATATAACCTATCATACTCCTACTATCAATATCTCCAACCATATCTAAGTCCACATAACCATGCAAAGTGGTATCTAATCCACCATAACATAATTCAAAATCCATTATTCCTCATAAATATTGAAGAGTCCATTTCACTACCTTCCAATGCTCATAACCTAGATTACTCATATACCTACTCACAACTATCACTACTTGGGCAATATACCTCTTAGTACAAACCATGGCATACATCAAGCTACCAACTACTGATGAGTAAGGTACCTTAGACATCTTAAGATTTTTATCTTCCATCTTGGGACACTACTCCTTTGATAATATAAAGTGGCTTGCTAAAGGAGTAACAATAGATTTAGCATCCAACATGCTAAACCTTTCTAAGACTTTCTTCACATACTCTGATTGGGATAAAATTAGCTTCCTCTCCTTCCTGACACAAAAAATCCTCTTACCAAGCATTTTCTTTACAACACCCAAATCCTTCATACAAAAGGAGTCACTGAGATATTTCTTAAGCATATAAATATGTTGTATGTTCTTTCTTGAAACTAACATGTCATCTAATTAAAATCATAAAATAATAAAGGAACCATCATCAAAATGTTTGATGTACATGTAATGCTTAGAATGAAACCTTTGATATTCTTGTTCCAACATAAAATAATCAAATTTATTATACCATTATTTTGGATCTTGTTTCAAGCAATACAAGATCTTCTTTAGTCTACACACATAGTTCTCATTCCCTTTTACATCATATCCCTATGGTTGCTTCATATACAACTCTTCATCCAAATCACCATGAAGAAAACTAGTTTTCACATCTAACTGTTCTAAGTGCAAATCCTCAATTGCAACTAAACCAAGAATATTCTTAATAAAAGTCATTTTTATAATTAGAGAGAAAATATCATCAAAATAATACCTATTTTTTATGCAAATCCCTTGACCGCCATCCTGGCCTTATACCTTTTTCTCCCATCATCCTCATTTTTATTTTGAAATCCACTTGTTTGGAAATGCACTCTTACCCTTGGGTAGACTTACCAAATCCCATGTTTGGTTTTCCATGAGATATATATGCTCCTCATCCATGGATTTTTCCCATTTCATCCTGGCATCTACCTACATTACTTCCTCATAATATTTTGGTTCTCCATTGTCAGTGAGTAACAAATAATTCAAAGAAGGAGAAAAATGTTCAGGTGATATTCTTACTCTAGAAGACCTTCTTACTATAGGATTTTAGGGTCCTTGTGTAGAAGGTTCTTGAATTGATTCATTAGATACTTGCCATCTAAAATGTCATCCAATACTGTGTACTCTTTCTATTCCTATTCATGTTCTTGTAACTGATTCTTATACATGACTTTTTCATTAAAGACTACATTTCTAGACAAATATTTTCTTAAGTTTAATGCTTCATAAATGGAAACCAAAGTCATCCTCACCATAACCAAAAAATTTACATTTCTCTGATTTAGCCTCTAACTTGGTCCTATCCTTTTTCTTAATGAGAGAAAAATCCTCACATCCAAAGACTAAGAAAATAATAATCAACATTCTTACCATACCAAGCTTGTTCAGGAATTGCTCCATCCAAAGTATTAATTAGATATACTGCCATGCTAACTGCTTCTACCCAAAACTATAAAGGCAACCCTTCATGTAACCTCATACTCCTAGCACATTCCATTATTTTTATATTCATCTTTTTAGATACCCCATTTTTCTATGGAGTTCCTAGAACCATCCTTTGTCTATAGATTCCATTTTTAGAATAATAATCAAAGAAAGCATTACTACAATACTCATCTCTATTATCTGATCTGAGACATTTCAACTTGAGACCTATTTCATTCTCAACCAAGGCTTTCCACATATTAAAAGTTTCAAATACATCAGATTTCTTTTTAATGCAATAAACCTAAACTTTCCTAGTTGCATCATCAATAAAAGTAACATAATAATTAAATCCACCAATAGAAGATACCTGAGCTAGTCCCTATACATCTGAATGTACCAACTCTAACTTGTGCTCTTTCTTTATGGGTTCAACCTTCAAGAACTTAACCTTCTTCTATTTCCTATACACACAATTCTCACAAAAGTCTATATCTATGTCTTTTAATCTAGGAAACTTGTATTTTAAGATTTGCATGCCCTTATGGCTCATATGACTAAGCCTATAGTGCCACATAGTTTTATCTTCATCTACAACAATTAAATTAATAAAATCAACACTACTAGTCAAATATAAAGTACAAACTTTCTTACCTCTCAAAATCATAAGATCACCTTTGGTAACTTTCCAAGAATCTGTAATAAACATTACTGAACAACCCTCACTACCCAATTACCCCACTAAAACAAAATTTTGTCTCAACATATGCACATGTCTAACATCCTTGAGTAGCCATGTGTTCCTATTTTGCATCTCAACCTAAACACAACCTTTCCCTCCTATCTCACATGGTTCACCCTCACCAATACATACATGTCCTAAATTCTCTTGAACATAATCAATAAAATAATGCATGTGGGGTGGTATGAAAAGAAGCCCCTAAATATAATACCCAAGACTCAAAAAAATACCCATATAAAGAATTAAGGCATCATGACATGATTTATCTGATATCACATTTACCTCATTCATTTCCTCCTTGTTTGCATTATTATCCTGAAGTGACCAACAATACTTCTTTGATTGTCCACTCTTCCCACAATGTCAACATATCATCTTAGATCTAGATCTGGACTTAGATATACCCTTTGAATTTCCATGGTTTCCTTTCCTCTTATCCTTTTGCCTCCATCTAGTATCAATAGACAAATCATTACCTAAATATGATTCACCAATGTTTTTCCTTCACATTTCCTTGCTAAGGATCACACCTACAACATCCTCAAAATTTAAGCTTCCCTTGGTAGGGACTGCATTACCCACAGCCATAACCAAACTATCCCAACTATTAGGCAAAGAATATAAAATTAGTAAAGCTCTAACTTCATCATCAAACTTAATTCTAATAGAAGTGAGCATACTTAAAACTTTATTAAAATCATTTAGATGATTATAAATTGAACCATTATCAGACATTTTCATGTTAAATAATCTTTTCATAATAAATTTTTTATTAAAAGCAGAGGGTTTCTCGTATAACTTTACAAGTTTATCCATGAGATATTTTTTGGTTTTCTCATTATAAATATTAAATGAAATACAAGATGCAAGGCATAACCATATGGCTCCCAATGCCTTCTTATAAGGTAATGACCAATTTGCATCACTCATAATTATAGGTAGTTCTACTTTCCCCTCCAAGGGGAGATGTAGCTCTTTCTGATATAGGTAATCTTCCATTTACATTTTCCACAAACCAAAATTCTTACCATCAAACTTCTCAACCTTAAATATAATCTCTTCTGCCATATCTCCTACTCAAGATAATAGCCTTTCTTGTGATTTATCACTTCAACAAAATACACCAAAGCTCTAATACTAGTAGTTAGGAATTAAAAAACTTTAAACTAGATTTAATATGACCACAAATCAAATCTAAATTATGCAATAACATGCATCATGAAAACATTCATCAAATTACATATATTATGAAAGCATAAATGGAGAGAATAAGATAATAACACACAACATAGATCTATTGTGGTTCACCTAATGTGGGCTACATCCACCAAGAAAGTTTTTAATATAAACTATAATTAAAAAACAAGACTACAATGAACTCTCATAGAGATAAAAAAATCTCCTACAGAAAATGTTGCACAAATAAATGTTGTACTTTCACCTTCACCTGCATAATAATATATCTCACAAGTTGTTATACCACACCCTCTAAAAAATATCTATACTTTGAAAAAACATCTACACTTTGGCTCTGATCCTCAAATCCACACCCTAAAAATAAACCATCAACCTCTAAAGGATGCCCCACACCTGTATATATAGCAAATGAGGTAAAATCCAATAAAAGAGGAAAAATTCATCATGCTTATCTAAGATGAGCATGATCCACTAAAATACACCTCAGTTTCACCTCATTAAGCTCATTTAAAGAGGAACACACCAAATTTGTCTCTTCACCTTTAAAGGCACATTTTACAACATGTGATCATAACCAACTCTTTGAAATAAGTAAGGCATCCCCTTTTCCAATGAATAACCAACTCCCTCAGATCAAGGAAGTCAACATAGAAAATAGGCATCTAACAACTAACTCCATAAAACATGGAAACATAAAAATTAGATTAAAAAAAAGGAATATTCCACTCACATATGGAGAAAGGTTCCACAAAAGGTGGAGTAGGGAATAGAGTGCTCCCCAAATTTTTGGAAATCTATATGCCCCAAAAATATTCTCTTAAGGTCATGTGATAGCCCCAAAGGGCTTCACACTCAACAGATGGGTGGATTTAATATAAAGTAGGTAGATCTCAAAACAAAATATAAAATAAGGAAGGGTAAAGTTTAAAAGGAGCTTGTATGGCCTCAAGCTTCACTCCATAAGTTGGTTTATATTTTGGACAAGAGTTTCCAAAAATGTTGCTTATTATTTCTAGCTATTGCACACTTACAGACAAACACAATTAGAGTCTGGGAATAAAGCATTACAAACTTAATGATCTCAAATGAAGTTGTAACACACACCTATATGACTATACTAGAAATAAAACACTCCTACATAGCTCAGAATGTTAACACAATTTTAACTAATTACTTTAATCAATAAAAATTGTTAACTTTCAATAAATTTTACACATATAAAATTAGTATATACCAATGATAAAAGTTAGAATTATCTGTAGCTTATGTACACTTACAATTATTGAGTTATCACAACTAAGAAAATAAAACCTTAATAATATAGAGATGGGAGAGAAGAACATTGACATAGCTGCATGACCATCAAACTTATTTCTTCCTATATTGATAAAAAAAATCTAACCCCTTTGAATGAGGATAATGCATGTATAAATAGACTTAGGGAGGGTTTGTCTCATCCTATAAGTTCATGAAAACTCATAGTTACATTGTGTAATTATAACCTCGGTTCTAATTTGAGTCTCAAAAATACACATATACATGTGTATAGATAGCTATCACTATGTCTAAAAATAATTCAACTTGTACAATGTAATTCAACTTGTATAATTTAATTCAACATGTGCATACTCAAATACAGTCGAGCCAAATTTTATAGTCAAGTGATAAATACAAGTAAACTATGAGTATAAGAGTTAGTAATTTTTTCATGTGTGTGTACAAAATTAACCTTCAACTTAGGGCTAAGTAGATGTTGGCATGGTGTTGTTAACTATTGGAAGTGTTTAAGTGGATATTAGGACTGAACTAGAATTTGAAGTGCTAAATTTCTTTTTTTCTTCCAAAAATTTAAAATGCTTGTCCCTAAGTATTTTTGATGCTAGATAATATCCATATTCAAAAATGGAGGTATATTCACCTTTTTTACTTTTTCTAATATCTTTGCATGCTCAAATTTTGTATTTCTAAAGTTTTTCCAAAAATTTCCACCTTTGTCACCTTATTCCTTGCAAAAATTAGCTTGTCCTCAATCTCTTCCAATGAAATTCATTGAAGGCTTTGATTGAAGTTGGAAAAAGTCTCTTGAATAATCTAATCAAAATTTATTCTAATTATAAGAATACCTACTATGTCACTTTCTTGTAATAGCTTATATTCTTCTAGTATCTACAAAATGAGAGTTTCATGTTTAGTGTACATAGGCATTATTGGCTCAACTATCATGAGCCACTCCATATATTCTTGAGTCCTAATGACTACCAATTTGAAATAATTTGAAGCCTCTAATGGTTCCATCAGGTTAGGATGGTTGTATGCCTTATTAATTGTATAAAGAATCCAAAATTTTGACTTGTTCTCATCTTGCTTGAAATAATTAAACAATTTTTAGGTCTCAACCAAAGGAGTGGTTAACTCTACCTTCATTGCATAAATGGATTCAAGAATGTTGTACAATTTAAAATTAGTGTTTTGGACCTTAGTTTCAATTTTTGGAGGAACATGAATTTTTTGTCAATGTTCCATTATTTATTCCAAAGATTGAAAATGTTGTTCCTTTACTTGAAATAATTCATGCTCAAGATCTTGTCTATCCATTTTTTTTTCTTCATAGAGTTATAGTAAGGCATCCTTATGTGTCTCAAGATATGACTTGTAGTCCTCTACATATGGGTACTACCCCAATTTCATATTATTTCTCTTAGACAAGATAAAACCCTCTTATCTCTCTTCCAAGATGATCCCTCTTCGAGTGTGATCTTCCAATTTTCTATTTCTTTCCTTTTATACACTCCCAATAGATTTATCAAATATAGAAGTTACTATACATAGCTCTATGATTATGAGATTTTATTTCTTAGAAGCTTTTGACCCTAAATTAGTTTCCCACTATGTGATGACCAATTAGGCTAGGTTAGTTAGGTGAGTGTCCTTGGTTATAGTCTCAAGCAATGCATATTATAATGTTTGTTCAAATCCTCTTCAAGTAATTGGTCAGGAAGGGTAGGCCAACTGATCTTAGATGAATTCACTTTCATATGTTGAGGTGGTGGGTGCACTATGTATACTGGTTTCTTTTTCCCAACTTTATCTGAAGATGTCACATTGGTGCATTGAGAAGAGTTAAAGAAAGGCATTGGAAATTCTATTTGAGTTGATTATATAGGAAGTTGGGAACTTTATAATTATTCCCTAACTTTCTTAGAGTCCTTTATTTTGGTTTTAATGGGTGTTAGGGTAGTGGTAAAGGTAGATACAAAAGTAGTGGAGTAGTTTACGTATCATACTACTAGTTTCAATCTCCCCCTGGCCAATGGTGATTTTCAATATATTTTTATGGATTTGTAAGGATATCACTATATAAATTATATATAGGCTAAAATACTCATACTTTTCATCCAAGACTTCCCATAAGACAAGTTATCTTCTTTAAAAGATAAACCTTAAGAAATGGTCTTTCAAATGTGGATTTATCAAAACTGGGAGATGTAATAATGCGAAAAATGAATGTTCCTCCATATTAGAATGAAATGAAGGTTGTATTTATAAAAATGGAAAAGTCTTAACCCTTCCATAATTTTATATAACAAGGTCAGCCCTCACAACCCTATTTTGGAAAAAGTCACCATTAAGCCTCAAAGTAGGTCAACTAGGCTAACTTAGTTACATAACATGTACCGGCTATATAGAGTCATAGTCTCTCAGAGCCAATGAAGATCTCCATTAAGGATGTGAATACAACTGGTGGAGTGGAAATAGATGGGAAAGTGGAGATAACAAAGGTAGAGAATACATCCTCTACCTTGAGAGTGACTAGGGGTGGTTAGGAAATGGAAACAAGAGGAATTGAATTAGCTAAAAAAATGGAAGCAAAATAAAAAATTGTAGTAAAGACAAAATATGTCATCTCTTCACCCAATTGATTATCATCTAAAGGTGCCTTTCATTTAATGTCTTGGAAGCTAACGGATTTTTCTCTCTACAACTCCTCCTCTTCATCTAAATCTCTTTCTTAACTATAGGCTTTCTTTTTGTATCCTAATTTTGATATGAAGGAGATCCTATTGGTTATTCCATAATAGCTAGATTCTTTAGAAGAGGATCAGCCCTTAGTTTCTTCTCATAACAAATTGTAACTTTTTTAGTTGTGGGGAAGGTCTCTTGAATTGGTTTACATGAATCCTCCACACTTGTAATTTCTTGCATGGGTGGATGAGTCAGATGGTTTGGGCCCTCTAAATTTGAGGATTCAAGTCAAATTAGATCTCCCTGAGATCCTCTAATTCCATCTTTAATTGTATTAGGCTCCTTCTTAATGGATTTAAATTTCTAGGGATATTCTTGAGAAGGATCTCCTTGTTTTGATAACGGTTATGGAGGCCTGGTGATCTAGAAATATGAGGTAACCCATACACTTTGGGGTGGGAGCCTAAGTAATGAATATTCAATATACATAGAGGGATCTCCTTGTATGAATTTAAAATTTTCTTCCCTCAATCATTTCATTTTTGCCCTTTCCAAGACTTAGGTATTATCTTTGGCATTCAAGAATACAAAGTCCTAATCATAGGGCTTTTGTTGGTATTGAATATTGATACCCTTGATATGCTTTTGGATTATTCCATGAGGATCCTAATACCTATGGGGTAAGGTGGGAAATTAATATTACCCTCTCATTTTTCCCACTTTTCCAAAGTGCCTCTGAATTATATAGCACATTTAGCCTATCATCAAATGAGAGACATGTAATGTGATCTTATTTTTCTTTGTCAAATCTTCATTTATACTCCACCATAATTAGAATGGTATATCTTATTATATCAACTTATTTGGCATGTACCTGGGAATATGTAAGGGGTTGACCTTGTCTTTAATGACCATAATCACTTTGTAATTTGGAGATAACCAATAATATCCCCATGGTGCCAATGTGCTTGGAATTGATTTGGATAACCTAAAAAATGGATCTGTATGAATGGCCTACCATACCTAGGGTTACACATCCTATAAAATATGAGCATTTTTCTTGGTAAATATGTATATGCAGATGAATGAATAATAATCACAAATTTTATTTTTGATGTAGTTTGGATTTAAATCCTAGAGTGACCTATAGTACATAAATATTGTTCCCATCATAGCATTTAAGAGGTATGACATCAAATATAAGTGGCCACTAATAAGCCACTTATCTTTGTGTAAAACTTGTTCTTACATCTTGACACTGATTATGTCCCCCAAGGAAAAATCTAAGTCTAAGGTCATCATCATATCTAGAAGTAGAAACCATTTTGAGTGAAGAAAATAGGTGTTTGGGAAACCATACAATCTATTTAAGAGGGCCATCCCAATATGAACCCCTATCCTAAACTTGGTGATAGGTACAAGGTTCTTATATTTTGGGATGAAGATCTCCCCAAGGATAATCCACATTCTCAATGTTCTATTGACTAAATTACTTTATTTCCACCTTACCACCTTATGTAAATTGTAAGTAGTATTTACAACTAGAAAAGATAACTACCTTTGAACTGCATCTCCTAAGATGTAGGCCATAATGGTCTTGTGTTTCCCATTATCTTCTTAGTGAATAAGATATCTCATAATAGGTCTATACATGGCATAACTTCAATCTTGGCCTTTGTGAAGTGTAATCCTTATCATTTGAGAGGAAGTGGGCCTACCACAAATTACTTTTGTGCTAGTGTTAAGCTCTCCTCCTAAGTGTGAGTGTTAACTACATCAATATCATCCCATAGAGAAAAATACTTGGTGTATTAATCATTGAAAATTGTGGACTCAAAACAAGAACTAGTTTACGTAGTGGAATCCTTGATTGAGAATTGGGATGATGGAAAAATTCCTCTAAATGTTCTCAATGAAAGTTCCATTGTTAATTGATAGGTACTAGCTCTTAGACTTTAATGGCTCAACTTTATTATATTGACTTTATGATCAACACATAGGTTTCTAGGGCTCATTTTCAAGGTATCAATTTAGCTCAAAATTAATTTATGATGAATGAACCTGTTGATGATCTCAAGTCATTGATATAACTTTAAAATTTAATTCCAATTCAGGCACCATTAATGTCCAACATCTATGAACTCTCTTTACTTGTGAAATTCAAAATTTGACACTTTATTTGGCAAGTATACCATGTTTTTATATTTTTATAATTTTTTTAAGTTATTCTTCTTTTACTTTATTGGTTGTGCCAATTAAGCTTTCGGTAGTTGATGATTTAGTTTTATGTTAGTACTAAACTGACCAGTTCGTATGAATCAGGGATTCTAAACACAAACTCCCAAAAACATTTGATGACCAAATTCACCCCATATGTAGTACTTAATGATAACCTTTCATGAAACTTATTTGAATAAAAGTCTTGATGACCAAATTCATCTTCACTAAATAATTAGTCACAAGCACCAACAGTAAATACCAGACATTTTTTTGAAGATAAAAAACCAAAAAAATCTAACTGTCAACACCAAATTTGAATCATAAATTTAGATGTAATTTTTATATGGTTAAACTCCTAAATACAAATCCTAAACATAAAAGTTAAAGAACAAATAGGGAGGGGTAAAATATACCAAATAAATGTTGAACATAAAATCAAAAGGCCAAATTGCTAAAGAATAAGGAACTTCAAATAGAACTTGTGAGCAAAAAAACTCTAGAGACCAAATACCTAACTAGAAACTTACCAAAGAACTAATTTTAGAAGACTTTTATCGAGGAATGAGTTGAATTGAATTATAAATCCAAAACAATTTCATCAAATAAAACCTTTGAAGACTTAATCCAAAGACTAAATAGTGAAGGTAGAAATGTAAGGATTTTGTAGAGCCAAACCTACAAACAAAATTCCTAAAAAGACCAAAATGCATATGTCTCAAAACCCCCTATGTAGATGCAAAGTTTATCAAATAGATTAATTTGTTAGTCTAAAATGAAAAATACACTCATTTGTATTTACCAAATGGAAAAATTTAGAAGTAATATGTAATAGTTATTAGAGTGAATACCTCAATATGAAAGGTTTGGACTTATACAAGGCATAGTAGGTCCTTATTCCAAAAAAGGAATGGGGGTATGTTGAGTAAAATAAATAGATATTTACATGGGGAATATTCTTGAGTATTCAAGAACCTATAACTTTTGGTTAGCAATTTCAAACTAAACATGAATCATACCATAATAAAATAATTAAATTAGAGACATAAAAGGGACTCTCGGCTACACCATACAACATACTTTCCTTACTCATACCTTGGATCTGTGTGTGACAAATTATTTCATTTTACCCCTTTTATGAATATTTAACAAAGACTTGGAGTATCTATAAGTTTTACTCTAGTTTGTTTTTAAGCACATTAAATTAGGGAAGCTCATGCATTACTCTATTCCCAGTCAGGCATCTATATCCCCAATAGAGATACCTTTGGTTCCTCTTATTCTCTCATATTTTGACATGATGTGTATCACATTGACTTTATTTCATCATGTGAATTTTTGATACCTTTTAGAATTTCCTTTTGTATGTTATAAATCACTCATGTTAGGACACATTGGTTCTTTTCTTTTCCTTCCTTTTTCTGGAATATGAATGGAAGAAGAGAAAAATATTCTATGATTTGGTGTAAGTGAAAAAATCCTTTTACCAAAACATCCTTGTCATCTACATTTGCATCAATGGTTATCACCTTAAAAATTATTATCATGAGTGTGTTTGATCCAAGGGAGTGATAAAACTTTATAAATTTTCATGGATTATTGAGAGTAACTTTTGCATACCTAGTAAAAGTATTTAATAGTAATATAATCATGAATGACTTCCCATTATATACTTGAACCCTAAATATCCCAAAGAAAAGGGTGTAAAACCTATAAATAGACCTAAATTATATACTACTCTCTATTTTATTTCCACATTTTCTTTCACTTTTAGACCTTCAAAATCCTAGAAAATTACATGTTTACTTGGTGATACTATGAAAATTCAATTAGATGTCATATAAAACAAAAATAAATAGCTAATTCTAAAAAGCAGGGAAACTAATCTAAAGAAAGTAGGAAAACTAATCTATGAAAGTAGTAAAAATAATCTATGAAAGTAGATAAATTAATATAGTCCTACCTATACCAAACATCCATTTTCATTTTAGGGCACCTCCATATGGTACATCCATGAAGTAATGCTTTAAAAACTTTCCATTGAATGAATATGTTAATTCATTACCCTAGAGGTCCCTCAAATGGAAAGCATTATTCCCCAAGGTTTCTAAAATATGATAAGTTATAATCCATAGTGGGGTAATCTTTTTATATCTTTTATTTTCATGGGATTTATCCCATATAAATACCAAGTAAAATATTCTGAAGGCTTTGATTTCTCTCTTCTATTAAACCACCTTTTAACTACATCCTGATGTTTACTAAAAATTTATAAGGCTCTAGTCCTTGAATCTTCCATCTTTATTATATCTAGCAATAAAGATTCCACTTTATCATTTAGCTACATGTATTCCTACATGAATTAATAAATTAACAACTTGAAGATGATTGTGAATACTAGCTATCACTAATATACCAACAAATAAGGAGAGGCCTTGAGGGATTGCTTATATCTCATTTAGTTTTCCCATAAGTCATACTTAGTAGATTATGTTAGTCTTTGGGTTTTTATGTAGCTGATTTATTTATATCATCAATCAGGTTCTTATTTGTTAACTCAGACAATCCATTTCCTTAAGGGTAATGGTTAGAAGATGACTAAATGGCAATTAATTATTATAGGCCTATTCTATGAATTTAGCTAATTAGAATGTTGTCCCATTTTCACAAACTCTATAAATTGGGGTTCAAAATATATTTATGATGTTTTCTTCTAGGAATTTGATTACATATTTCACTCTACAATTTTTTATGGCTACTACTTCAAACCACATGATGCCATAATCCATGGCAGTAAACACAAATTTATGACCCACTAAAGATTTTTTGTTAATAACACCAATGAATTCTAACCCCCATTAGGCTAATGGTCTTCCCTCAATAATAGGTTACAACAACATTGTTGTATGTACCTCTATTTTTTCAAAACTTGGCATTTTCAACATGTTATTATGAGTATGGGTGTCCTTGAAGATAGTTGGCCAGTAATAACCCATTATGACAATTTTGTGGGTCATGATATTTCTAAATGGATGACCACTACCTATCTTCCGGTGTAAATTTTCTAGGCTTTATTCAGTTTCTTATTTTGATATGCATCTTAGGTAGATGGCTTCATAATTCCTTCTATAAAGAATCCATTTTTTATCATATAGTGGGAAACTTTGAGCATCAAAGTTCTCTTTCATTATTTGGTGAGTTATGGAGAATAGGTACTTGCTAGCAAATATTAAATTATGTCAATATACCAATCTCCTTGGGATACTTGGGCTTCATAAACCTCTTTAATGGTAATATGTGGGTCAAGCTCAGTCATAAGCTAAATGATTCCCTAACCTATGACAATCTTAGCAAGATTTATATCTATATCAAACTCTTTTAACTTTGCCATCCTTTTGCCTCTACACTCTCCCAATTCATTATGTGTTAAAGTGAGATTGATAGTAGGGTCTGACATAATAGTGATGGTCTTATTCCTCAAGATTAATGCTAAAAACATTTCACTACTTTTACAAGGGTAAATATTTGCTTATCAATCAAAGAATACTTAATTTTTTCATATTTCAAATTCATGCTCATAAATTAAATAGGATGATAAATTTAATTTTTATTTTGAGTGAGCACTTTAATGATTATCTTTTCTATATCAAATGAGTACAATTAGAATTCCTTAGTGAAATCTAGGTTGATCAGTACTGGGGCTTAAGATATAGAATCTTTGATGTCTTGTAAATACTTTAGGGCCTCAGGTGTCCATTCTACCTTAGCATTCTTCTTGAGTATTGCATTCAAAGGTGATAATTTATACAAAACTTGAAATAAACTTCCTCATAAAATTTATTTTCCTAAAAATAGACTTGAGCTCCTTCTTGTTGTTTGGGAATGCAATCTTTGAAATCCTAGAGATTCTATTTGGATTAATGGTGACCCTCTATTTGTTAATAATTTCCCCCAAGAGATTACCTTCAACAACACCAAATATACTATTTTTTGGGTTTAGTGAGATGCCAAACCTTTTGCATGTCTCAAAGATTGATTATAGATGACTTACGTGGTCGATCATATTCTTTAAGAAGATAGTGAGATTGTCCATGTAGATGATTATGCACTTACTGATTATCCCTTGGAATGAATTATCCATTAATCATTTAAAGTTAGACCCTACATTAATTATGCCAAATGGCATCCTCTTGTATGCATCAATACCCTACTTTGTGGTAAATGCAGTCTTTATTTTGTCTTTTGATTCAACCAACACCTGGTTATAACTTGAAAATCCATGAAATAAGGAAATAATTTTAGAGCCTCTTACTATCTAAATAACCTTGTCTAAGGAAGGTAATGGATAGTTTTATTTCTCATATGACTTATTCAAGTTTCTAAAATTAACACATAGTCTAATTTCCCCACTCTTCTTCTTGACTGCAACCAAATTGGCCATTCAAGTGGAATGTCTTATCATGAAAACTATTTTTTCACTCCATATATTTTTCACATCCTTTTGAATAAGAGGATCTAGAATAGGATTTATCGGCCTATGTCTTTACCTAAATGGCTTGTGGTCTATTTTAAATAGGATTGTATGGGTGATGAGCCTTGGGCTATATACCTTGAGTCTCCATATGTCTATGTAATTACATCTTTATACTGGGTGAGTAAATCCTTCACTCACCACCTTTCTTCTAGGGTGTATTTAAGGCCAATTTTAATATAGTGTGGATAACTTTCATTCCCTATATTCTTCATTTTAAACTTAGATTCACTAAATTTAGGTTGAATTTGATGTTGTGTTTGGGGATACATATCAAATATCCTCTCTAAATAAACCATTCCAAGTGAGAAATAATTTTCTGTAAGTTGAATGACAACTTTTTCATTTGAATCCTAGCACAAATAGCTAATTTCTTTGTCATCAATTATTTGAGACTCAAATTTCCCTGAGTTGTTCAATAACTAGATGATCTATTGGTCGACATCAAAAACATGGAAATTCTTCACATTTTTAGTGTAGACACTTCATTTTCACCACTTTCATGTCTAAACTATAATCAAAGTGTATTTTCATAATCAAATGAAAATTTATCCAAAAATCATTAAAATTAACTCAATTCCCCTAAAATTTTGATGTATGCATTCTGTGACACATTCGTACATGTCTAACTAAGGTAATGCACTATATCAAATCATTCAATTTGCTAAAATGTACCTAAACTCATTACCTTATTTTAAAATGACCCTTCAATCAATTAACCAAATTATTCTATTATCACATCTTATCCTATCAAATTCATATCACATTACATTAGTTAATTAAGAGTAATTAATTAGTTAATTTTATTATTAAAATGAGGTTACATGGAATGCACATATTAAAAATATAAAAAAATCAATATTATTATTTATCATCATCATCTAAATAAATTTATAAGTTAATATTCAAATTAGATGGCAAGGCCTACCTCATCTTATAAAGCTTACACCTTACAAAACTTACATATTAAAAATCTTACATCTTACAAAGGTTACAAATATTACGCCTTACAAACCTTACATCTTCTTAAAAAATCCTATCCTCTTCTTACACGTCCCATGTCCCTCATTATGAAGGATGTAGCAGACATTTCGGACCCTTGGTCCTCATCTCAAGATGGATAGTTCACATCCATTTCAAAAATCTATAAATTAGAGGTTCTTCCTCTAATTTAGACAAGATTTTTAATCCTAATATTATTATATCAAAATTTATCTATATTTAATATTTTTAAGGTTATTATTCCAAAATAACTTGAGAAGCATCAATTTTCTTATATCTTCTTGCAAGCCAATTTTCTTCTACCAATTACCAAGCCACAACAAAGTCACATCACTCAAGGTGAATAAGGAGAGACTTCACTCAATTAAGGAGATAAAAATTACCAAATACCCTTTGTTAAACATTCCCAACCACCATCATAATTCAATCAATTCATAAGAAGGTAAATCACAAGGTATTATTTATTATGTTTCTTGTTTATTTCCTTCTTTCAATTTGTATTTGCTACCCCCGATAGAGGAATCTAGATGTTTTGATGATCTAATCTTATTTTATTTGTGATCATAAGAAATTATATCTTATGATATTACATCAAATCCCTATCTACATAATTTCACACTTGGTGGGATGAGATTGTGCACCCTACATCTTCATCTTCTTCCCTAAATTCTTCTATTCTCTTTTTTTTCATTAAAAAAACAAGCAAAAACCAAAAATGGTTGTTTAAAAAGTTATAGTTTTCAATCCATTTATTATTTTTTCTAATGTTTTTATACTTGGTTATTAATATTTTCATATTAATTGTCTTAAATTTTTTTTGAAATTTGAGTTGTAGTTGAAACATTAAGGCTATTTTAGTAACTATCTATTTTTTTGAATAAAAAATCATTAAAATAATCACATTTTTTAATAAATAAACTTATTTTTACTACATTTTTCATATGTGGTGTGACTTTATGTTATATACATTCTATGAAATTTAAATCCAACATATAGTTTTTAAAATATCACCATTTTACTAACAGTCACTTTAATTTATTTATTTGTATTTTAGTTGTTTTCTATTGTTTTTTAAGTTTTCAAGTTAATTTTTCTTGTATATATTCTAAATATTAGGTATTTGGTGATTGGAAGATTTTAATTATTTTTATCTTGCAAGTATTTTATTTTCCAAGACCACCCAAATCCCAAAAAAAAAGTTGAGGTTGGAATAAAATTAAACTAAAGTTGTTGCCTTCCACATCTCGATTTAGGGTTTTTTTTTGTTTTAACCACATTTCAATTTGGGTTTTGAAAGAAAAAATACTCTTTAATTTAAGTTATTATTTTATTTTCAATTTTTTGATTAAAATTTGTTTTATGAGGATTTTTTGTGCATATGTTCTTCCCACTTAGGTGACTCAGAAATATAAAAATTCCAAGTCATGTTATCCCAAATATTCGCTACTCCAAGTGATACCTTCCATATTTTCTATTTTAGGATTACCAATTGGGATTTTGTCACCTTATTTTAAACCTTTTAGGGTATGGTGACTGGGATGTCATTACCCAGTATTTGTCCAACCCCAAGCATTCAATGGGGTATATAAATGGAGGACATTTATTGTTATTAGGCCAAGCAAGATTCCCTTGGGAGAATTTTGTGAAGGTAAGGGGAAATATTACACCATGACATTAGAAAAAGTATTCAAATAACCTAAATCTAGTATCTTTACTACTTATAATTATTCTTGCACAAATGTTTTTGTGACCACGTACCAAAAGGTATATCGGGACGACTAGATGAGCCATGTTTAATATTTTAGCCTAGGTAAGGCTTTTTGCCATTTGACTTTGGTGCAATGGTTAGCGGTTAGCACTATGAAATTAATTTCCATGAATTTATTGAAATTAGTCTTAGTGTGTTATGGGAATGGTGAAATACACCATAGTTAGTGCTTTAAAATATTAGGCTGAAGCTAAGAATACAAACTAGTAATTTTTCAAGGAAGGCCTAAAAGTTGTTCAAGACCTTTTGCCTAGATTCATCCCTTTTTGTGCTCTATGTGATATGTTTAAATTATAAATTGTGTACTAAACCTCCTTATACATACCATGTAATGTTTTTATTTTAAACCAATATTTACATTTTTAAAAAAGTCTAAAAAAGTTAAGTCAAATCTCATCCTTTTTTGAAGCATTACATTGCCAAATTTTGGTTAGCTTAACCTTCCTCCAAATAAATCTCAATTATCATTTGAATCCAATTTTTAAAAATATTCTCCTTAAAATTTCAAATCCAACATCTTATTTCACCTTGAGTCAACATCTTTATTAACTCAAGTCAATCTAACTTTGGGTTAACCCTCTTTTGGTTTACTTGCATCCAACTTCTCATTTCACCTTGAGTCAACCTCTTTGTTAAATCAAGTAAATATACTTTGAGTTAAGCCTCTTTTATTTTACCCATTTCCAAACACTTATTTCACCTTGATTCAACCTCGTTTTTAACTCAAATTAATTCTATTTTGGTCTAACCCTCTTTTGGTTCACCCACATCCCACTTATCTTTCAACTTGAGTCAACCATATTTGCTAACTCAAGTCAATATACCTTGAATTAAACTCCTTTTGGAATCCACATTTTGAACATTCCAAATCAACCAAACCTTTTTCTAAAACAATCATGAAAACTTGAATTCAAACATTGCTTTTGTATTCAAACAACTTCAAGCCCAAATCTAATGCAACCATTTTAAAAGGAACTTGTGTAAAGCCAACAGGATTTTTGATTACATCAATAAAATTAGTATAATATTTAAAAGTTATAAAATATCCTTTAAAACATCAACCAATCCAAACTAAGATAAATTTTATCATTATTTTGAAGTCAATCCATGTTGATTCCACCCTTCTAAGAGCCAACCATATATATCTTGTGCTTTCGGGGCCATTCCAATCTACCAATCCACCCTCTTTGCATCAATTTTATTATTTAAATTTATAATTACACATCAAATGGAAAATTTAACCAACAAATCCTTGAGAGATATATTTTATCAATTGGTCATAGCAAACATGATTGTGTGTCCACATACTCAACCTTTTGGTGAAAATGCTCCCAAACCTCATTGGTATCAAATAGAATAATATTGTGAGTATCATAGGGTTAAAGGCCATTCACTTAATTTATGTGTGAGGTTAAAATAATATTTTCAAACCTTCATTTACCATGGGTATATCATTATTTACTCACAACAACCATCTAATCCAATTCAACCTTTATTCAAACCCAAGCCTTAGTAGACGTGTCAGACTAAATGTACCAAATATCCCAAATGTTTTTTAATATTGATAATTCCATAACCATCCCACAGCCATTTCCTATCAAAAAATATCCACCATAAGTGCAAAAAATTTCATTTTATGAGAAGGTCCAATTACTACCTCTCCAAAAACCCTTGTCTACTATGGAATAAAATATGTCTAAGTCTCAAATTAATAAAAATGAGATATACTAAGAGTATTTTCCCAATCATACTCAGACTCATCCACTTATAAACAAGGATCAACAACTAATCATTATCCAACAACCGATTATTCCTTCAATACTTAAGATTCTCCATTTCCAAAAAACTCTTCATCCCAAATCAATCATTTCCAAATGCCTAGTGAAAAATCTATTTTTGGATAATGAAATTCAATAGGCCCTTATTATGGCCACCTCAAAACCAAGGTCAAATTTATTATCCAAATTTGATTTACAATCTATTTTTGCATTAATAGAAAGTTTAACATCAATATTAGAATCAGGTTCTTTTTTTGAATCAATATCAAAATTGGGTTTCATTATAAAACCCATATAAGATCTAGAATTAGAAGTAAAATCA
Source organism: Torreya grandis (assembly GCA_037957365.1). NCBI lineage: Eukaryota > Viridiplantae > Streptophyta > Pinopsida > Cupressales > Taxaceae > Torreya > Torreya grandis. The sequence goes on along the minus strand of JARHVA010002104.1, from coordinate 278,638 downwards.
ATGTCAACCTCAACATTGGAATCAGATCCCCTTGATTCAAAACTATCATTGGGTTCCATATCAGATTCACAATCACTTTATGTAGTAATATTAATATTTGCATTGGTCTCAACAACAACAATAACAACAAATCAATTTGAAGACATTAGTGATTCTTCCACATATTTTGAGGAAGATTCCTTTGGGACCAATACAAATTCTCCTAGTAGCCTCTATTATGATTGTGTTGCCTTTTCCCCTTCTATTTCCATTATGCATGCCTTTACCATTAATTAACCTATCCATTATATTGGCATTCCACCTCCCACAAACATCATTTGGGACTGATAGAATCACACATTATTAAACTTATTCCATGGTGACATTTTGGTGGTAGAATTTTTAGGCAAGCAAGATAATGTTCTGTGAAAAGAGAAATCTCCTAGTGAAACCTTGTTTAAGTTGTTAGGGGAAAATCAAATTCTAAAATCATCATCTTCTAGTTAAACCTCATTTGAGCCACTAGATGATAATCAAAATCCAAATCCAAAAGCATTAAGTGAAACCTTTCTTAAGGCACTAACGTAAAATCAAAATGAATTATCAACATCCCTTAGTGAAACATTATTCAAGGCACTATTGGACAATTAAAATTAGAATAATTAAGATAAATTTCATGGTGAGAACCTATATGAGGCACCAACAATTGAGAAAATATTTTCTACATCATGTGATGAAGACATTATTGAAGTTAATATTGTCCCTAACACAACTAAAGACATGTCAAAGCTAGAATCAACAATAATGTGTGTGCCTAAAAATACCAATCTTCATTTATCCCCTAATAACTATACATTAAATTATGATCTTATATTAAATTATCTAATCATAACAGTTATCCCATGCCTACTCTTTTTTACCCTTCCTAGTAGCACTCTTTTTCTTAGAGGCTATGAAGACATCTTGTCTAGAGTTTTTGAGGAAGCATAATCAACAACTAATGAAAGTCAATAAAGTAGAAGTATAGTCTACATCAAAGACAAACTTCCAATAGAGAATATATTTAGAATAGGTATGGGATAAAGACCAAACATTCAACATTATGCATCTCATCATCCTCCATTGAGTCGAGATGCCAAAAACTAAAAACTAAAAAAGATGAAATCAAAAGAGAAAGAGAAATAATTTGTTCAATGGTGGAAACCATGTTTGTGCAACCTTGGGAAAGTACCATGATGAAAACCATGTTTTTGGCATCATGTGCAAATAATTTTTGTATTCTACAAGTATCTTTATAGTTGGGGGAAACCTCATATATATCAAAATACTTCCATTCCTATCATATTTTACATATCATCCTTCTCCTAAATAATATTTTTCATCCTATCATGGCCTAGTTTTCATTCCTATTTTGATCCAAATAAGGAAGTGGAAGTTGTTTAAATCCTTTTTTTAAAATAAAATCTCTTGGAATATCCTCTTTGTGTCACTTTTACAACTAGATACTTTTATTTCCACATGACACAATCCTTAGATATTCCTAGTTTGCTTAGTCCATTATTATCCAACATGATCATTATAATCTTGTCATTTGTTATTCAACCCCATTTACATCTCTTTATTATATTTAAGCCATCTTTTCCATCCTGACACCACCCTTTTCCTTAATCCCTTTTCATTTCCTTCCTTATTCCAATTCTAATTCCCCAAATCATTATTTCCTCACTTTTGTTATCCTTATGTTTTTAATTTTTTCTGCCTTCTTCATTTTTTGAAAAGATGTTTACCATTCGCACATAAATTTGGCATTACCTTATACACTTATTCTCATCCATCAATGTCCTCTTATCATTATCATTCTATGATTTAGATTAACTCTTTGATCAATGCTTATTTATCAAATAAAGATCTCTATTTATTTATCAAAGAAAATTTGCCTTTTTGAGGCAAATCATTTAACCAATATTTTTTACTCTTTTTGGGGCATAACACATCACTTATGCACTTTTTGGTGCAAATAATTCATTCCATGCTTGTACATTTAATCCTTTTTGGGGTATTTAAAACTATGTAGCATCTTTTGGAATATATCCTTCTTTTATTTTGCCCTATTTGGGGTGACTCAATCACTCTCCTTTTCTATAAATTAATGCAATCAAGCATTCACTCAAATTAATTAATATCATACACATATTAATTTTGTCAATTCATGATCATATTCTTGTCATCCTATTTCACTCATATAGTGTTCAAAGTCTGGTGGAAATACATCAACCTAGGGTCCATTAGACTATATAAGTAGTGTTTAATTCATGAGGTCAGCTCAGTCACCCCTTTTCCCATGTGCTCAGCATTTTATGATAAATTTAAGTTAGTTTATTTCCCTTATACAAAAATATTTTAAGCTCTCTCACATTTTTAAGATACCCTCTATATTTTAGGCTCTCATCCTTTTGTGAGCTCTATCATTAAGGCTCTCATCCTTTTACAAGAAATTTATTTCCTTAGATGAAGTGGACATTGTGACTATCTCATCACTATCCATGTGTCCACTCATCTATTACCCCTCTCTTGTCTTCAATGAAGTGGACATTGTGATTATCTTATTGCTAAATAAGAGAGCACTCATCTTTTATCCCACTACTTTGTTATATCTTTTTCTCTATCCCTTAAGCTCTCACCCTTTTGAGAGATTCTCAATTCTCTCACCATTTTGTGATCAAACTTATTCATGTAAATAACAATTTTTTTTTTTTAAAAAAAAGAAATTAAAATACCCAAAAACACCAAAACATTAAAAGCCCTAGATAAAAATACCAAAAACATTATCAATTCATGATGATCGGTTTAAAATCTTCATAAGAGCTACAAAACCATGGTATATTTTGGTTTGGAAAACCTTATTCTAAAAATGATCATTTCCTTTCATCATTATCATTCCTATTATTATTAGTCCCTTTTTTGGGAGAACTACATCAACCTGAGGTCCACATGGACTATGTAGGTAGTGCTTGGTTGCATGGTGCATCCTGGGTTAGTTCAGCCACTCTTATTCTTATTAGCATAAAATTGTGCACCCTAGGACACTTTGTACAGCTCTTACAATTTGATGCAACATTGAATCATCTCTCAAGTTATGGGGAACTTGTAAGAGATATGAATCTCTAGTTTATAAGGTCTAGCTCCCTAGATTCTTCTTTGAATGCCTATCACCTAATCTAATGCTTGTTCATGGGAAATAATTAGAAGCTTTGCATAAATTTGAAAAATAAACTAAAGAAGTGATCCACCAAGATATATATCATAGACTATCCAAATTATACTAAGCACAAATATTTATTCAATGTGAAGGTAGTATACATGGGACAATCAACAATATAACTAACCTAGGGGTAGCTTTCAAATCATAGAGATAATTAATTACTTGAAGAAAATCCTAGTACAATAAACACACTTCATATGACCTATTAAAATTACAACTTTTTTCTTAAACTTGAAGGATAAAAGGAGTAAGGATTATACTATCACTTAGCTCCACTATTCATCACTCACACACTTAGACAAAATGTTCACAACTTAGAATTAGACTTGTATTCAATGTTCAAATAGAAAATGTGATGACATTTTAGTAGGATTTCACCATACAAACTATGATTAGATTCATATAATAGCCAAAGGCTCACTTTATAGAACTTAGAAGAAGAGAGAGAAAATAAAAGTTCAAGAGGCAAAATGATAAGTGTCCAAAGATGAAAACTAGTTACAATGCATTTGGATGAATAGATGGGGTGAAACATGAAATTACAAGATCTACAAGTGTCATATCCAATAATTCAAGGCCTACAAAGTGGTTTATAAACTCTTTTGCTTTCATAGAAAACTACCCCTTATGATTTGCCTTATGAAACTACCCTATCATTACAATTGATTATTTTTGATGATGTATCTAATTAGGAGGGGTTACGAACAATCCCTCACATATATTGGATAATCCTTTGATCATTCCTATCATTTTGGCCATGCACAATCAGCCATGACAATCCTAAAATGAGCTCTCTCCATGCACCCTTCACACTTGGCAACTAAATCCTTCCCAATTATTTAGTTTGATCTATGAAAAAGAAGGGATGACATGTGTCCAAGGTGACCATAACATTAGTTTCACGAAAATATCCTTAAAAGGCTTTCCAAATTGAGGTTCACTACTTTTCCCTAAGTGTTCACTATTTCCCCACTAGACTGGCTGAAATGAAAGAGATAGCAGATAAGATTAGTATTTTATATGGATGATAAAATGAACATGAGGAATTATAACAAGTCGTAAAATCTCTTCCAAAATTATTTTGCCTCTTGAAAGTTTTCCATTCCTAAAAAACACATCAAAAGGTTAAAAAGAGTAATGTTTTGACCTATTTCATACAGTTACATACCAAAAAAATTTCATCAGAGGGTGACTGAGAGATTACTCTACATGTTAACAAAGTTTCATGGCCTTTCCACCCCCTCTATATTCCTCATTTTCCTTCTCTTCCCAAATGAGTCCTTGAGGAGGGTTTGCAAGTGTTTTGAGGAGATTTTGAGTCTTAACATTTGTTCATAAAGAACATATATTAGACCTCTGATCAAATGCTACAGAGGACTTATTTAGGACACTCCCTAACTTTTCTAATCACCTTATCATCCCATGTAAAGTATCAATGGAGTTATGAGCTTCTCAACTTGGCTAATTAAGCCATCTTCATTCATTCTGTGGGGTCTGGGAGCTTTCAAGTCAAAATATGGATTAATAGAAATATTTATTGAAAATTAATGGTTTAGTAACCTTTGATAATTCCCTATAAACATGATCCAATCCCTATAATATCTCACCAAGAGCTTATAATGAAACTAACCCCTATTTTGAGGATAGGTCTATACCTTGGCAATGAGCCTGCTTGCACCTTTGAGCCAAATGACTATTTTTTGAACTTAACACGAAATTTAATGGCTTAGACACATAATTATGACCCCCATATTCATTATTAAAAAAACTATAATGTTTTTCAAGGGTTAGATTTTGAAATGACCTTATATTTGGAACTAGATTTATATGTTTCATCATTATGTCTTCCTCCAGACCTTCTTATCTAGACCACCTTTTTTGAATTCCAACCTTAAATAATATTTTATCATGTTTATCCATGTTTATAAAATCTATTAAAACTTTTTTGACTAATCAAATTGACTTCTAGTTCACTATTCATCACTTTTCCCCAAAACTACCAGTCATGTGCATGGGAAAAGCACCTTACCTCTGAGACAAAATAGAGGCATAGTTCCCTATTTGTTTTTGTAAATTGAATTATTAGGAGTATTTATAAGTTCCTATTGACCAACTATACCAAATTTTTTGGTCTAATTCTATGTTTATGGGGTCTAACCATCTCAATCTTCTCAAAAGGGGGTCAAAAACTTTATTTTCTTGTACTTTTTCCCAAACCTCCTCATAGATGATTTTTACAAAATAATTTAAAGATTATAAGTTGTTTATACATGATATACACCCCTATTTCATGCTCATTTAACCTTTTAATCCACCCAAAACTTTTCTCCTAAATGAAATCTCCATACTTACCCCTTAAACCAAGGCTTTCCTAGCCTGTCTATACGGATTGTGTTCATTTTGCCAATAGAGAAAGGTCTTTGGGTATCTTGAGAGTTTCTTAGGCATAAAATTACATTAATTTTATCATGGTGAACCATATTAAACTATTTTTAAATCATCCTTTCCTTCCTAGGTAGTCAAAACCTTCATCTTATTCCTTCCAAGCTAAGACTCTGCCTAACTACAATAGTGGACTAAGATGTTTTCTTGTAGGTACCTCTCCTTGAAAATATTATCACAGTGTCAAAAACATTATATATATATATATATATATATATATATATATATATATATATATATATATATATATATATATATATATATATTCCTTTAATCTATTCTCATTTCAATTTGATCCCATTCCCTTGATACTTAGATCATACTAGAACCTTTCAAGCTTCAGACTACTCACTACCTTATGTAGACTCTTTGGCTTGGTTATACGTCACTTTGTAAGTTTGACTATGGAAATGTGGTATATAAGACATTATTAATTTTATATTGAAATTTAAAACCTGATTTACTTATTTTAATCCCTCTTATATGTTTAAAAGTATCATAATTCATGCCTAGTCCTTGACTTCCTTACTTAACCTCTATCTTATTCTGTACAGAGGTTGTAGGTGTTAATTTGGGATCAACAACCTTAGGACTTGGAGAAGATGTTTGATGATTCTCTTTTAAAACTCATAAATTTTAGGCAAATATTTTCATCCACCTATTCACCTCCTTATCCTTAAATTTATCAACTCCTATTGAATACCTGATTGTGCTTGTGTGTGCCCTACTTGTGGGTGATTATAGGCCATTTATAATTTGCTTAAGGTGTGGTAGGATCTCTTGATATTGTCTTGGAAATCACATCATATTTTTATTTCACTTATAAACCCTCAATCCAACTTTAACCCTATGCTTAGGTCCTTTATTAGGACACCCCTACCTTGATTATGCTTGTGTATGTTTTGATCCCCATAGGTGTATTCTTTGTAAGAGTTAGGCCTTAGAGATGTTGCATAGGAATTAATCATGATTTAAAAGATAATTAGTATGTGTTTTATATCCATTTGTTTATTTTGGAAGACCTTATATCTTCACATAATCCCCTTTTTTCATCTTACTATTTCTCTCAACTATAGGTGGCACTTCTCAGGTTTATAGATGCATGTGTGGAGTCTTTAGCCCTTTGATTTTGATGTAAAAAAACCTATTTTATTCCTTTTAGGATCACATAATCCTAATTTTAATCATAATTCCTACCTTGAAACCTTTAAATCACCATGTAAATGTCAAATTGGATCACTATTTAATATGTTGGTTGTAGATGTTTGTTTTAGGCCTGTGCACAAACAGGGAGTAAGCTTGGGGAGATTTCAAAACATCCATTCACTCTCATTATTATATCTTGGGCTATAAGTGACACTTTAACTAATCATCATCATTTCACTTTGGTGACACAATCTAAAACCATCAAAATGAAGTGCAATGTCACCCTTTTATTAATGTCTTTGTTGACGCTGGAGATTGCACCCAGTGGTAGGAAAATGGGTTCCCTACCTTTTCCTTGCAACATGGAAACCCAACTCTCACCTATGGGATGGTGAAGTAGGAGAGGAGAGTCTTTAGATATCAGCTAGTTTCCTCTGATGTATCTTGTTTGTTTCAGGCAGTGCAAAAAATACATACCGGCATATATATATATATATATATATATATATATATATATATATATATATATATATATATATATATATATATATATATATATATATATATAGCTATAAATTGGGGGGGATGAAAAGGGAAGAAAGTGAAAGAAAACAAACTAATATAAGGAGGTGATACACCAAAATAAAGGTGATCTTCTCACACCTACTCGAAGAATCAAACAAATACCACAAACATACACTCAGACTCGATAGGGAAACTAGGCTACAAGAAAATGGCAGGGAGGTTCTTATGAAAACACAGGAACAGAGAATCACCAAGATGATGTGAAATACATACTGTAAATGACTTCCTCTGCTCTGTATCTCCAAAATGGAACTCTCCTCCTGTCACCTGCAGACAATGGCACCTTTTGGATAACTGGTGTGTTGGTGTTGGAACTATGAGAGCATTAAAGACAATGACTGGACACAACTCAAACACTCAGACATACATAGAAAATCCGACCAAGAATAGGTAAAAATAGTCTTTATAGATTTAGGTAGAAATTTTAGTAGGGTTGCACCTTACAAAAATTTCATAAAGATGTTTACAAAATGACAAGTATCAAATATATAAAGAAAGTCCAAGAGGCTCATTTAGCACTCTTTTTACAAATGGTTGTTCATGAAAAGAAACAAGCCGCTCAAAATATTAATGAGCCATGTGCCCTGCCTGCTTTGAAATTTGCATTTTTAAATGTTAAGATGTGTTTTTTCCACCCATTAAATGTAAAATTAAGAAACTAATCACATTCTTTAGCTTTTGCGTCTTCTCATGATCAATTTACTGGCACTATTTCACCTACCAGAGTCACTTCTTCAAATTGGCACCGCATGGACTCAACTGTTCACTTATTCCATGCGTGTCCTCTTGTCTTTTATCAAATTCATCTCTATCTAACTCGTTCGGCCTCCCAAGAATGAACTGTCGATAGGTTACTGCATTCTGGACTCCTTGGCAATACTTTCTTGGCTGGAAACAAAGGCTATTTTATTCTGCTAAATTTGATGCTCATCCAGCCATCAAGGTTTGAAAACCAATGGATATTCCATCTTCTTGAAATTGATGGATTTTTGAGCATCATCACTTGAGATCTAATGGCTAAACTATTCTACAAAATTTGACGTCCACCGAGACGTCATCGGGTCCTACTAAAGTGGCATCAGGTCCACATGGCATCTTCTTAGCACTTCTCTTTTCTTTTGTCATTGGTGGGTTGTGTGGATAGCTGACAGCTCTTTGTCTTGTTTCATGGACTATCGCAGCTTGCTTGGATGGCTACCAGGCTAATGGTGTTAAGCTTTTAAATGTGCCTGACCCCTTCTTGCTTTAGTAGTATATGTGCCCAACCTTTCAAAAAGGGCTTTTGACTTGGACTTCCCCTTTAGCTGAAGGGTGCTCCTTTGAAATGAACCCATTGAACCAAAAAATTGGTTCAACAGTTCAATGTTCAGCCATTGCATGCCGATTTCCCAATGAACCAAGTCGATGAACCTTTTCCATTGAACCCATTGAACTGAACTCTTGACATTGAACCAATTGCCTTGAACCAAGCGGATTTGAACTAAAACTGTTGAACTTCTACCTTTGAACCAATTAAACCCAGCTATGAACTGAATTCATTGAACCTACTAAACCCAAAAAATGACTGGCATTGAGCAGCAGGGGAAGAAGGTGACTAAAATTTTGCTTGCGGGCAAAATAGGTCAACAATTGGTGACTCATAGGGGAAGCATGCCTGCTATGCTTAGAACTAGTTGCCTTAAAATCCATTGGGCATAGAGTCAGGTGTAGCCATGAAATAATTAACAATAGCCCAAAAGATTTGAGAACCAAATACAAAGCTTTTTACCCCACACGTGAAGGGAAACACACAAGGATAAAAAATGCTACCTGTGTAACTGCACTTAGGGAAAATAGGAAAAACAACTGAAAACAAACTATTATATATAGCTAACCAAGAAAATTCACCTCCCTCTTGGATCAAAGGGAAATTTTCTTAAGTCCCCTTCCTAGAAAGAAGACTTATGGTGGTAGGCAAGTAGCTGAATGAAAAGGGGATTTGGTGACTTGCTCTTCTTGCCTGTCACCTGCATTGGCTGGTATCCGAGTGAAATAGATTCGAACATGCTCCCAACATATGTGTACTCAATTTTTTCTTGGAAGCTTGTTGAATGCTGGTTCATCATATTGGTGCTCTTCACCAAGAAATCAATGGTTGCTGGCTCATCACCGTAAGCCTTTTGATCTACATATTCCCCTTGCAATGTATCATGGTCTGACTTGTTTCCTTATGTTTCATTGCAAGCTCTATCAGACTCGTCCTCTACTTCCTCTTGGCCTTCTTGAAGGGTGATTGTGGTGATGTCTGAAATGGACTCACAAAATGACTTCTCATCCCATAGAACATCACCTCTTTCTTCAAAACTCTCTTCTTCAAGGCATTCCTCCAGGAAGACAGACCTCTCCTTTCTTTCCTCCAACTCAGGCTCCTCAGCGTAGTCATCCTCATCATCAAAACAACAAGGAAGTTCATCAAATAGAGGAGAAGAGAGCTTACCATACATTTGTTCCTCTTCATATTGCTAGAACATCTACATATATGCAAGACCTGCATCTTCTCCACTGCTAATAAGGTCTTCACAAGGAGTATCAATGATGATTTCTTCTTTATTGTCACCCATGGTAGCTTCTTGAAAGACTACAGATTGGATCTTCTGCTCCTCACTTGCCTCCTGCAGAATGGGTTCTTCCTTGAGGAGGGGTGAAGTGGAAAAAACATGTGGAAGAAGAGGGAGTCCTTGAGCTGGAATTGAATGATTCTCCCCTCTCCACTTGATTAGCACTTCATCAATATTAGGTGTGGCCTGATATTTCTCTTGGAAGTGTGTAGATGGGGTGTGTTCAGACATGGAATGTGTCATTTGGTCTGAACCATCCATCACATATTGGCTGAGGAATTTTTCTTTGGATTCTAACTCTATAATTCTCCTGGCCAGATCTTCTTGGAAAAGCTTTTCCTGGAGGCTGCTAGTATCATCATGAGCAAGAGCAACTTTAGCTTCTTCAAGGTTTTGAGAAAAACCTTGCTTCTCCTCCTTCTTACCCCATGATTCCACTATCTTTTCCTAGGTCAGGAAATCAAAATTAGAATTATGCTCCTGCGGACAGGCAGCAACTTTGTTTTCCATAAGGTCCTAAGGCTCCTCCACAAGGTTTGTAAGTTTTTTCTCTCTTTCAAGAAGTAGCTTCATCCTAGCCTCTAAATCTTCAATTTTTTTGGCTAGATTGTCTTAAAAGAGTCCTTCTTGGAGGTCACCAACATGATCCTCTCCAAAGCTCAGAGCTGGTTCCTAGCATTCCTTCCTCCAACTCAAAATTTGCACATTATGTTGAAGGACTTGGGGAGGTTGGGAAATGCAAGGAAGAGATTGTTGGTGCATTGGAGGAGACTTTAGAGGAGGGACATGCTGGCAGATGGTATTTTCCCCAATGGGAGATTCACAATATAAGGGATTGGGAAGATTGGTCTCCATGGGGGTTTGCTCTGATGCCCTTTGATATTGGAAAGCTAGGCACACAGGATTGAGAGCAGATGCATTTGGTGAGTTGGAGTGAGCAAGTGCAATGTGATAAAAAGGATTTGGTGCCAAAGAGGGGGCTTTTTTTATAATATGAGGGGTGCACAAGGTTGGCTACCCTGAAAATATGGATTTCTCCATTTTGTTACCTCTTCTTCCATGGATTGCAAGGCCTGTGCTTGCCTAAACAAACACTCCTCTTTATACATCAGCTCCTGCTGATATCTATACTGCTCCTCCTCTCTAATGATCTCCATTATCTGTCTCTCAAATTCTAATGCCATTTTCCTTATCATTGCAGGGCAACTAGGAGAGCTACTTGAGGGGATTGCATAAATATCTGGAGCCTGATCATAGTCATATGAAGGGATATAAGGCCCATGATTTTGGGGAAAGGGATTATACATAAGAAAGTAGATTTTTGATGGCACCAGGCTGCCTAACCAGTAGATTTAACTCAGAGTCACGATTGGTGTTTGATGTAAAGCCTCTAAAGGCTAATCGATTGAAGAACACACCAAAAATTCTTCAACTTTTTGGACAAAACCTGTCCCAGTTGGTCCCACTAGGCGTGCCAAAATTGTTGATGCTGGAGATTACACCCGATGGTAGGAAAATGGGTTCCCTACCTTCCCCTCACAACATGGAAACCCCTCTCTCACCTGTGGGATGGTGAAGCATGAGAGGAGAGTCTCTAGATATGGGCTAGTTCCCTCCGATGTATCTTGTTTGTTTCAAGCAGTGCAAAAAATACATACCGGCATATATATATATATATATATATATATATATATATATAGCTATAAACTAGGGGGGATGAAAAGTGAAGAAAGTGAAAGAAAATAAACTACTCTAAGGAGGTGATACACCAAAATAAAGGTGATCTTCTCACACCTACTCTCAGAATTGAACAAAGACCATAAACATACACTCAGACTCGACAGGGAAACCAGGCTATAAGAAAATGGCAGGGAGGTTCTTATTAAAACATAAGAACAGAGACTCACCAAGATGTTGTGGAATACATACTATAAATGACTTCCTCTGCTCTATATCTCCAAAATGGAACTCTCCTCCTATCACCTGTAGACAATGGCACCTTGTGGATAACTGGTGTGTTGGTGCTGGAACTGTGAGAGCATTAAAGACAATGATTAGACACAACTCAAACACTCAGACATTCATAGAAAATCTAACCAAGAATAGGTAAAAATAGTCTTTATAGATTCAGGTAGAAATTTCAATAGCGTTGTGCCTTACAGAAATTACAAAAAGATGATTACAAAATGACAAGTATCAAATATATAAAGAAAGTCCAAGAGGCTCATTTGGCACTCTTTTTACAAATGGTTGTTCATGAAAAGAAACAAGCCGCTCAAAATATTAATGAGCCATGTGCTCTGCCTACTTTGAAATTTGCATTTTTAAATGTCAAGATGTGGTTTGTCCACCCATTAAATGTAAAATGAAGAAATCAGTTACATTCTTTAGCTGTTGCATCTTCTCATGATCAATTCGCTAGCACTATTTCACCTGCCATAGTCACTTCTTCAAATTGGTGCCACTTGGACTCAATTTTTCACTTATTCTGTGTGTGTCCTCTTGTCTTTTATCAAATTCATCTCTATCTAACTCATTTAGCCTTCTAGGAATGAACTGTCGGCAGGTTGCTACATTCTGGACTCCTTGGCAATACTTTTTGGCTGGAAACAAAGGTTATTTTATTCTACTAAATTTGACACTCATCCAGCCGTCGAGCTTTGAAAACCAATAGATATTCCATCCTCTTGAAATTGATGGATTTTCAAGCATTGTCGCTTGAGATCCAATGGCTAAACCATTTTGAAAAATTTGACGTCCACTGAGACATCATCAGGTCCTGCTAAAGTGTCATCGGGTCCACATGGCATCCTCTCAGCGCTTCTCTTTTCTTTTATCATTGGCAGGTTGTGTGGACAGCCGATGGCTCTTTGTCTTGTTTTGTGGACTATCATGGACTATCGTAGGTTTCTTGGATGGTTTCCAGGCTAATGGTGTTAAGCTTTTAAATGTGCCCGACCCCTTCTTGCTTTAGTAGTATATGTGCCCGACCTTTCGAAAAGGGCTTTTGACTTGGATTTCCCCTTCAGTCGAAGGGTGCTCCTTTGAAATGAACCCGTTGAACCAAAAATTTGGTTCAACAGTTCAAGGTTTAACCATTGTGCATTGATTTCCCAATGAACCAAGCTGACAAACATTTTCCATTTAACCCATTGAACTGAACTCTTGACATTGAACCAATTGCCTTGAACCAAGCAGCTTTGAACTAAGACCATTGAACTTCCACCTTTGAACCAATTGAACCTAGCTATGAACTGAATTCATTAAACCTACTAAACTCAAAAAATGATTGGCATTGCACAGCAGGTGAAGAAGGTGACCAAAATTTTGCCTACGGGCAAAATAGGTCAACAGTCTTGTAGATCTCACTATTGGGATTCATAGGTTTTTTGGCCATTTTCAAGGTGTTCAAACTTCAAAATCAACTAATCCATTTGACCCCATTATTATCATAGTTATGTTCATACATGAGGACTATAATATAAAGCTACTAGGAGCATTGAAAGGTTCTTGAAACAATGAAATATGATAATCCAAAAATGCCTCTAGCCCTCTATTTAATGTTTTTTGGGTAGATAGGCTTAAAACTACAGTCACCATTCTTAGAGTGACATTCAATCATATTATACCTTGTATGAGTCTATCCTAAATTATTCCATCATTAAAGGTTTACAATTGAAGTCCTACATCACTTCCACACTCAAATAACTATTTCAAACCCCTATTTAGACCACCTATACGTGGGGTTCTGATATACCACAGTGGACTTATGATATGGGCAAGTTGAAACTTTTCATAAAAGTGAACCTTTTGCCTTTCCCTTGGGCATATCACTTTAATTTTAATAATTCTAGACAATTTAAACATCTTCCTACTTCTCCCTATGTCACCATGACATCAATAGGGTCTTGTAGATGAAGGCTTTGGCTGTGTGTAGGTAGGGAAGATAAGGTTGAGCTACGACATTTTTTCAAGGTTCCAAATGAGTTAGATACTATCCAAACAACCTCCAAAACATCATCTCACTATAGTGATATTAAATAAGTGCAATACTCCCTTTTCAATGTGAATTTCACTTTTGAAAGCATTTGAGGCAACTGTAAGTGCAACATAGACTAGTTTGTAAGCATACACAAGCCTAGAATAGGCTTCCATAGGTACTTTAGATTCAAATAACCAAGAGAATCATTAAAATGTCTTTTAAGGCATGGATTAACACCTATAAAAAACAAAACCATCAACCTAAAGCAATAAAAACTAAAACAAGTGCAAACAATGACCCCCTCATGCTTGTATATGAATAAAAAGCTGCTTGGAGTGCTAGAAATTGTTCATAAAGGAAGATCCACCAATATTATAACCCTTTATAATTAAATTAATTTTACTTAGATACCCTTCACCCACCAAGACCATTCTTCCTAGTTCCACCTTTTCAATCCACACCAAGCACTTGAAAATGGCCTTTCTTGGCTTGCTAAGGGAAAATGGTAGAAAAGAAGTTATAGATGAAATTTTTGACATCCTCCTTGAAAAAAAATCATAAATAAGAGTTTTTGAAGGTTAAAAGACACTCTACCCATGTTTTAGCTACAAGTAAACTCAAGAAGTTCATACAAGTGCTACAACTATCTTATTTTTAAGGAGAAACTACCATTTCTTTCATATAACTAAATTTTAACTACCACCTGACTGATATTGATAGCTTATTATCTCTTCCACATTTATATTCACTTTGGTGGCAAATAGTTTTCTTTGAAATTTTGTACATGTCATTAATTAAGCTAGGAAAGTGGCCAAATGACCCCTTTTACATATGAAACCTAGAAAGTGATCAATTTGTGACTTGTAAACACATTAAAACATGTCAAGGACCACCTTAGGACATTTTAAACACAATTTTATCCTTTTACCATCTTTTACCAAGGTTGACCAACCTTTGACTTTAGTTTACTAGCCTAGTACAAAGAGGGTGGACTTTAACAAGGACTAAGGGAAGGATAAGTGAGACATATAGGATAATAAGAGACCTCGTAGGACACATGAAACATTCTTCAAAAGTTAAAAATAATAGGGTTTGACCCAAATTTGACTTAGGGACAAATTTGGCCAACATTCTTGGTGATTCCTAGGGGTGGCATACAAGTTATGCCTAAGACCAATTGCCTAGTCCTTCCATTAGGCATGGAGTCATGTATATGGGCACTCAAATTGACATGAATAGAACTTTGACTCAAGGAAAACAATATTTTTGACCGACATACAAAAAATCAAATACACACACCAAATAAAAGGAAGGAAATACACTTGTGCTATGAAGCACTTAGAAAACACAAGACAAACTCAAAGGAAACACACATGTGTTCAATT
Organism: Torreya grandis; assembly: GCA_037957365.1. Taxonomy (NCBI): domain Eukaryota; kingdom Viridiplantae; phylum Streptophyta; class Pinopsida; order Cupressales; family Taxaceae; genus Torreya; species Torreya grandis. The sequence goes on along the minus strand of JARHVA010002104.1, from coordinate 263,260 downwards.
AGAACACTTAGGGAACACAACCAAAGCATGAAAAGCACACACCTATGCCACATATTTACAACACAAACCTCATAAGGACTAATAGTAGAGCTTTAGATGTATCCTATTCATAAGGATAGACAACTCCTCTCTGTTCATCTTGGTCAATTAAAAAGAATTGCTTTGCTTGCACTTTTTAATGATGTAAGGGCCACTCCACAATGCATAAAAAATTGTATGTTTACTTGGTTTTACTCTATCCTCATCCAATTTTAGAACTAATTCACCTTATTTGAACACTCATGTACTTTCTCTCTTATAAAAAGACTTCTTCATGAGCACTTGGTGGTGTTCCATGGTTTTATGTGCATTATGCCTTACATTTTGTAGATGCATTATTTATATCAATATAACTTCTATTAGAGTATTCTCAAGTAGTTTTGAATAATGTACAAGTTATAGAGAAGTCAATTCTTGAGATATGTACAATCTAGCTTCTCTTCCATAAATAAGCACAAAAGGATAATTTCCAATTGACCTCTTAGGAATAATCCTATCATCCCATAGGGTTGTCTTCAACTTGATGTGTCATGCCCTTTGATTATTCTTCAATGTCCTCTTGATAATATTGATGAGATTCTTATTGGTAGAATAATCCAATCCATTACCTTGAGGGTAATAGTTGGTTGAAGGGCTCTAAGTAAACTCTTCTTATTTTCCTAATCAAAAGTTTTAACACTCATAAAATGAAGTGCATTATCAAAAATGATAGTATGGGGAACTCCAAACCTTTTTATGATGCTCTCATAGAATTCCAAAATAGAATTTTCACTTGCCTCTTTTAATGTAATAGCCTCTACCCACCTTGTGAAGTACTCAGTTACAATCAATATCCACTTATGTTCAGCACTTGATGGAGGGTTGATTATACTAATGAAATCAAGGCCCCATTGTGTGAAGGTTTGGTCTACTTGGATAGGATTCAATGGAAGGGCTGAAATATTTTGTTTGCGTACAAAGAAGGAATAGAGGACACATTTAGCCCAATTGTAGTAATCCTTGAAAAGGCTAGGCCAATAATAGCCATCCCTCATTATCTTTTTAGTTGTTTATTTAGGGGAGAAATGACCTCCATCTACACCATTGTAAAACTTTTCCAATAACATACCAAACTAATCATCATTAGCACACCTTAATAGCATACCATTCACATCTTTCCAAAATATAATACCATCTAAAAGACAATAAATAATGGTTTGCAATCTAAAATACCTTATTTGAGACTTGTTCACGCCATTGGGGCACTCACCATTTTAGAGAAACCTAATGATGTCTTATATCCAACTTTGAATTGGTATGTGGTCAGCTAATTGGGGATGAGCTTGATTTACCAAGACTTCTTCTTTTGGCCCTTAAATATCTAAAGCTAAATTCTCGCATAACCCCTTCCCTCTCACCAAGTTTATTACCTTGATATCAACATCATACTCCATTACCTTTGTAATCCACCTAGCTCTCTTTGCATTGACATCTTTGCTTAGAAGAACCTCCTTGGTGCTAGGATGAGAGACCATGACATGTATATTGCTATTTTAAACCATGTACCTAAATTTTTTCAATCCTCTTATCATAGCTAGGACTTGTTTCTAAATAAATGTATACCTGACTTCATCGTCTTCCAATCCTTGGCTAAAGAATGCAATTGGTTTCTCTATTTCTCCATCATTCTTTTGCATAAGCATAGCTGAGATTGTATCAAGGTTATAAAAGGTATAGAGTATGAAATTGTTGGAAAATTTTGGGTTTAAGAGAGTATGAGATTGTGTAATTGCTTGTTTGATTGCCTCAAAACTATTCTTACCTTCCTTTGTCCAAGCAAAATCTTGATTTTTTTTAGCATGGTTGTGATAGGTTTCACCAAAGTTGAAAAACTTGGAATAAACCTTCTTAGAAATTTTATTTTTCCCAAGAAAATTTGTAGTCATTTCTTGTGTAGAGGCAAAGACAAGCCTTCTTTAGAAATAATATGACCCAATAGCTTACCTTCATGGATAACAAAGATACACTTCTTCAGATTAATAGACACTCCATACTCTCTGCACTTCTCAAAAACTTATCTTAGATGTTTCATATGATCATTAACATATTTTGATGAAATGGTTATATCATCAAGGTACAAAAGCAATATCTCATTGATCAACTCTTTAAAAGCCATGTTTATTACCCTTTGAAAGGTAGTTCTAGCATTATATAAACCAAAGGGCATCTTAATATAGGAAAAGGTTCCCCACTTTGTAGTAAAGGTCATCTTAATTTGATCCTCTTCATTCACCAATATTTGGTTATAACGTAAATAGCCATCAAGAAGTAAAAAATGTTGAGAACCTAAAACAACTTGTTAAATTTATTCCATGGAAGGTAGTGGATAATGATCCTTTAGATACACCCTATTAAGGTCTATAAAATCTACACAAATTCTAATCTCTCCAATATTATTTTGGATGGGTACAATATCAGCTACCCATGTTGAGTGTTTGATAGGAAAGATAATCCTAGACTCAATCAATTTGGTATGCTCTTTCTTCATGAGTTCCTCTATCTTGGGATTAATAGGCCTTTGGTGTTGCCTAATATGTTTAGCTATAGGTTATAACTCAATAGTGTGATGAGCTATACTTGGATCAAACCCTTTCAAATCCTTGTATTCCCAAGAAAATATAACATGAAACTCTTTACATAATTCAATAAAGGATTGCCTTTCGGATGGAGAATATATCTTACCAATTATTTGAAGTTTGTCCTTGAATAACATGACTCTTTCATAGTTCTCTTCTTTTGTGGGCATGCTCACTCTTTTCTTCCTCCTTTGATCATCTTCATTGAAAAGACTCTCCAAGGTGACCAACCATCTAGGTAACTTGTTTGTCTTTAGCTAAATGACTTGCTTCTAATATTGATTATGGAACTTCTTTTGGTTCTTTGAAGAAAATTCTGCCTCTTTTTTCAATAAATAGGCAATGTGTTTATCATTTTCAAACACTTTCCATGACACCTCATTATCTGAAATAGAAGCTATCACAATGACATTGATATGATATTGACCCTTCTCTCTATTTAAATTATCAACTATGTCAAAGTGTGCTCCTAAGATAGCCGACCTATCATCATGCTTATTTTAATCTCTTAGTATAGGTTGTATGTTGAAAGCATCAAAATATTCAAGTAGATACCATACCTATGCTTGTAGGATTTAAGGAAAGGATTCTTAGCTGTAGCTTGATTTCTCACTTGGTGTATGACCAATTCACTATCCCCATAAACCTTAAAATTCTTGATTCCTTTTTTCTTTACCCATTAGAGGAAATAAACTAGGCATTCACAGTCTACCACATTACAAGTACAATTGAAATAGAATCTATATGAAGAGTAGTATTGGTTATTTGATGGAGACACTAACATGACACTAGCCCCTACACCTATTTTTCTTCTTGATCCATCAAAAAACTTTTCCCATATCCCTTCAAGTTCATGATCTTCATTAGTGAGGGTATAGGAGTATTCTCTTGATGCATTTAATAGACTCCAAAATCAATCTCATATATGAATGTAGAGGGATCATGCTAATATGTTTTAGTACTATATTCATCAAGGAAAATAATAGAAATACCTTCAAGGGGATAGGATGCTTCACCACCCATGACACCTTCTTCTTCTTCACTAATCACACAATTCTGATTTGAATTTGTCTCCACATATGGTTCACTATGAAACCTTGCCTAGGGAAGTGTTCTTATGGTTACCTTAGATCCATATATTGTTATAATAGCTATAAAATACCAATAAACATAAAGGTATCCTCCTATTTTAGCTATGAATTCCCTTGATAGGAAAATAGAAAAGTGAGCTGAAAGGTCTACTACCACAATGTCTTACATAATGATAAAACTTGTACAATTATGTAGAAAGACTTTCAATCCTCTAACTAACCCCACTATCTTGGTTGTATTTCCATAAAGATAAAACACCTCTTTACTATGTGATTCATACTTTAATCCCAACTTATTTGCAACCACCTTAGGCATAACTTTTGTACTAGCTCCACTATCCACAATGCAATTGTGAACCAATTTGTCTCCCACAATGAGTGTGAGATATAAAATGTGGGGAATTTTCAAATTTGGTGGAAGGTTATAAAACATAGTTTGGTGTATTGGTAAGGGATACACTATTTTGTCTTGGAGCTTGAGGGGCTACATGGATGTTTGAAGGTTGCTCTTGTAGGGCTTCATTTTCACCATGAATTTATAAAACTTCCCAAAGAGATATTCTTGTCTTGGTATTATTCAAAGAATCAATAATGTTTAGAGGGGGATTATTCACCTTATATTTTATTTTTTAAGGTAGTGAGGAAATTTGAACTTGATGCATGGTAGGCTTGATAACCTTTCTCACATTTTGATTTTGATGAAGAGTGTGACTAGTAGGAGGTATTACACTAGGATTCACACTTTGTGGCCTTGGAGAGGTATTACTTGGAGTCACATGTGCTTCTAAAACATCACCCAAAGCTCTATTTTTGGCTCTTATTTTGGCTAAAATTGATGTACTTTGGTTTAACACATAGTTATCCTACTTTTGAAAGTTTATAAAACTGGTACTTTGGCTGCTACCCTCTCCATGAGTATGCCTTTGCATGAGATTTGCTTCTTTTGATGTGAGGCAAGGAGTAGATCCTTATTGTGCCATTATGGCTTGACAACCTTATCCACCATCATACACAAACTCACCTTGAAATTATTTTCATTGATCTAAATGTTCTTCTCCTTAAACCAGGTTAGTATGGACTGGAACAACAACCCTTGTGGATGGGATGGAGCTAGGATTATGGACATTGGGATTCATATTGAAACCTTGTAGACCTTGTCCTCTTCCTCAGTAATTATATTAGGGTGGATGCCTATAAGTTTATGAAGGATAATATTTGGTATTGGGTGGAGCACTTACATGTAATTAAGCTTGTAATGACCTAATCATTTCATCTTTTTCCATAGCACTATCCACCTTCTTGGGAGTGGTTCTAGACTCGGAATTGGCATTGGGAACTTGTTTTATACTTAAAAATTTAGCTAATATATGAGACAACAAAGGCATATAAAATCTTAGGGGTAATCTCCCAACTTGTATCAAACTATTCTTAGCTTCAATAGATATCTCATATGCCTCAAATAGATTAAATCCTCTTATTGACTGAAAAATTGGTACCACATTAGTGCCAATATATTTAAGATAAGTGGGAATACCAAGCTTTGAGGAGGCCTCATGATAGGTGGCAATCTATACCATTTCCTTTGAATCCTTTCATTGAAATCCCCCATAGATTCATTATGACCTCTTTTTATCTCATTCATCTGGTGCATTAGTAAAGTATGGTCACTCTTATTCTCAAACCTATTCACTAAAAACTCTCTAAATCCATCCCAATTATTAATGCAACCACCCTCTAATATCTTATACCAATCAAGTGCTTTACCTTTTATAGACATAGCAAGTAGTCTAATAACTATGTTAGCTTGAGTGATATTATGGAAGTTGAAAAAGATTTAAATGTCCCTAATATACTTAGATGGGGTAATACGCCCCTCTCCATTGAAGCTAGGTAGAATTTTGGTAGCATTAGGGGGAATAAGGTCATATACATGAATATTAATTGGATTTTGGCTATTGAAGGCTGGGAAAGGATGTTGTGTAGCCATCTCTTCTTCCTCCTCTTGATCTCTTATCTCCTCAACTTATTCTTATTATTATTATTATTCAGAACCTTCTTGTTTAAGATCTCTAAACGTTAAGCATGGTTCATGATTTTGTTCTTTAAGAGGAGCTTCAGATAGAGGGACTTTATTGAATGCTCTACTAGTAGATGATCTAGTGAAGAAAATGAAGTATAATGTGAAGGACATGATCTATAACCAGAGATTCTAACCTTTTGGAGTCACCAAATGATAAATTAGAAATACTACTACAACCTTAGTCTTTTCAAGACCAACATTCACCTTGACATGGAAATAATTAGGACAATCAGTCCCATCGAGCATGCCAAAATTATTGGCATCAAATTGTGCACCCTAGGACACTCTATCTAGCTCCTACAATTTGATGCAAAATTGAATCATCTCTCAAGTTATGGGGAACTTGTAATAGAGATGAATCTCTAGTTTATAAGGGCTAGTTCCCTAGATTCTTCTTTGAATGCCTATCACCTAATCTAATGCTTTTTCATGAGAAAGTTAGAATCTTTGCATAAATTGGAAAAATACACTAAAGAGGTGATCCAACAAGATATATATCATAGAATATCAAAATTCTACTAAGCACAAAGCTTTTTGAGACCAATTCTAAGGATTTAAGGATTCTAACATAATTTATTCAATGGGAAGGTAGTATACATAGGAAAATCAGCAAGATAATTGACCAAGGGGTAGATTGAAAACCATAGAGACAATTACTTGCTTGAAGAAGGGCCTAGTAAAATCAACACACTTCATATGACTTATTAAAATTAGAACTTTTGTATAAACATGAAAGATAAAGGGAGTAAGGATGATACTATCACTTAGCTCCACTATTCATCACTCACACAATTAGACAAAATGTTCACAACTTATAATTGGACTTATATTAAATGTTCAAAGAGAAAATGTGATGTCATTTTATCAAGCTTTCACCATAGCAACTATGATTCGATTCATATAATAGCCAAAAGGCTCACTTTATAAAACTTATAAAAAGAGAGAGAAAAGAGAAATTCAAGAGGCAAAAGGACAAGTGTCCAAAGGTGAAAATTAGCTACAATGCATGTGGATGAATAGATGGGGTGAACCATGAAATTTCAATATCTACAAGTGTCATCTCCAATAATTCAAGACCTACAAAGTGGTTTAGAAACTCTTTTCCTTTCATAGAAAACTACCCCTCATGATTTGCCTTCTGAAACTACCCTATCATTACAATTGATTAGTTTTGATGATGTATCTAATTAGGAGGGGTTATGAACAATCCCTCACATATATTGGATAATCCTTTGATCATTCCTATCATTTTGGCCATGCACAATCAGCCATGACAATCCTAAAATGAGCTCTCTCCATGCACCCTTCACACTTGGAAACTAAATCCTTCCCAATTATTTAGTTTGATCTATGAAAAATAAGTGATGACATGTGTCCAAGGTGACCATAACATCAATTTCAAGAAAATATCCTTAAACGGCTTTCCAAATTGAGTTTCACTACTTTTCCCTAAGTGTTCACTATTTGCCCACTAGACTGGCTAAAATGAGAGAGATAATAGATAGGCTTAGGATTTTATATTGATGATAAAATAAACATTAGGACTTATAATAAGTCCTAAAATCTCTACCAAAATTTATTTTTCCTCTTGAAAGTTTTCCGTTCCTAAAAAACACATGAAAAGGTCCAAAAGAGTCATGTTTTGCCCTATTTCATACAGTTCCATACAATAAAATTACATTTTAGGGTGACTGAGAGATTCCTCTACATGTTAGCAAAGTTTTATGGCCTTTACACCCCCTATAGATGCCTCACTTTCCTTGTCTTCCCAAATGAGTCCTTGAGGAGGGTTTGTAAGGCTTTTGAGAAGATTTTGGGTCTTAACATTTGTTCATAAAGAACATACATTGGACCTCTAATAAAATGCCACTAAGGACTTATTGAGACACTCTCTAACTTTCCAAATCACCTTAGGGTCCCATGTAAAGTATAAAGGGAGTTCTGAGCTTCTCAACTTGGCTACTTGAGCCATCTTCATTCATTATGTGGGGTCTGGAGCTTTCAAGTCAAAATATGGCTTCTTGGAAATCTTTCCTAAAAACCAATGGTTTAATAACATCTGATAATTCCCTATAAACATTATCAAATAACTATATTATCTCACCAAGATCTTAGAATGAAACTGACCCCTATTTTAAAGCTAGGTTTATACCTTGCCAATGAGCCTGCTTGCACCTTTCATCCAAATGACTATTATTCACACTTACCATGCACTTTCATAGCTTATACACATCATTCTCACCCTCATAGTCATTATTCAAAACACTACAATGTTTGGAAAGGGTTATAATTTTAAATTACATTGCATTTAGAACTAGATTTGCATGTTTCATCACTAGCTTTGCATCCAGATCTTCTTGTCTAGACCACCTTGTTTGCATTCCAACCTTATATACAAATTTCTCATGTTTCTCCATGTGTCCCCAAACTATGCAAACCTTTTTTACTAATCAAACTAACTTCTAGTTTACTATTCATCACTTTTCCCCAAAATTTCTAGTCTTGTGCATGGGAAAGGCACCTTACTTCTAAGAAAAAACATAGGTATATTGTCTTATTTGTTTGGAAAAATGAATGCTTAGGAATATTTATAATGTCTTAATGACCAATTTTATCAAAGCATTTTATCTAATTCCATGGTTAGGGAGTCTAACCATCTCAATCTTCTTTAAAAAGGGGTCTAATTCCATTGGTATCTGGAGAGTGTCTTGGGCATAACATTACATTAATTTGATCATGGTGAACCATATTACATTGTTTTAAAACTTCCTTTCCTTCCTAGGTATTCAAAACCTTCATCTTGCTCCTTCTAAGCTAGGACTCTGTCTGACTGCAATAGTGGACTGAGATGTTTTCTTGTAGATACCTCTCTTTGAAAATCTTATCAAGGAGTCAAAGACCTTATATAGCTTCCTTGACTCTTTTCTCATGTCAATTTGAGCCCGTTCCCTTGATCATTAGATCATACTAGCACCTTCTAGGCTTCACACTCCTCACTACCTTATGTAGTCTCCTTGGCTTGGTTATAGGTCACTTTGTAAGTTTGACTAGGGAAATGTGGTAGATAAGACCTTACATTCCTCTTGAAAGTTTAAAACCTGATTGAATAATTTAAATCCATATTATAAGGTTAAACCTATCATAATTCATGCCTAGTCCTTGACTTCCTTGCTTGACCTCTATCTCAGTCCATATAGAGGTTGTAGGTGTTAATTTGGGATCAACAACCTTAGGACTTGGAGAAGATGTTTTATGATTCTCTTTGAAATTTCATAAATTTTAGGCTAATATTTGTGTCCACCTTTTCACCTCCTTAGCCTTAAAATTATCAACTCCTATTGAATACATGATTATGATTGTGTGTACCTTGCCTATAGGTGATTATAGGCCATTTAGAATTTGCTTAAGGTGTGGTAGGATCTCTTGAGATTATATTGAGACTCACATCATGTTTTGATTTTAGTTATAAACCCTCAAGTCAATGTCAACCCTATGCTTAGGTCCTTGATTAGGACACCCCTACCTTGATTGTGCTTGTGTATGTTCTGATCCCTATAGGTGTATTCTTGGCAAGAGTTAGGCCTTATAGATGTTGCACAAGAATTAATCGTGCTTCTTAAAATCATGAGTATGTGTTTGATATCCATTTATTTACTTTGGAAGAACTTATATCTCCATCTAATACCCCTTTTTCATCTTACTATTTGTCTCAATTGTAGGTGGCAATTCTCAGGCCTATAGGTGCATGTGTGGAGTCCCTAGCCCTTTGATTTTGATGTGAAAAAACCTATTGGATATCTTTCAAGATTAAAAAATATTTATTTGAATCACTTTTCCTACCTTGAAAACTTCAAAGCACCATGTAAATTTCAAATTGGATCACTATTTAATATGTTGGTTTTAGGTGTTTGTTTTAGGCATGTGTACGTACAGGGAGTAAGCTTAGGGAGATCTCAAAACATCCATTCACTCTCCTTATGATATCTTGTGATATAAGTGACACTTGAAGAAATTATCATTATTTCACCTTGGTGACACAATCTAAAACTTTCAAAATGAAGTGCAAGGTCACCCTTTTATCAATGTCCTATAAATCTCATTGTTGGGATTTAGTGGGTTTTTTGCCATTTTCAAGGTGTTCAAACTTCAATATCCACTAATCCCTTTGACCCCATTATTATCATAATTATTTTCCTACATGAGTAATAAAATATCAAGATACTAGTAACATTGAAAGGTCCTTGAAACAATGAAATATGATAAACCCCAAATGCTTCTAGAAATTTGTTTAATGTTTTCCAGGTAGACATGCCTGAAACTACAGTCAACATTCTTGAAGTTACCTTCATTCATATTATACCTTATATGAATATATAGTAGATTATTCCATCATGTAAGGTTTAAAATTGAAGTCCTAAATCACTCCCACACTTAAATAACTATTTTAAACACCTATTTAAACCACCTATAGGTGGGGTTCTGATATACCATAATGAACTTATAAAAGGGCAAGTTGAAACTTTTCATAAAAGTGAACCTTATGTTCTTCCCTTGGGTATATCAATACAATTTTAATAATTATAAGAAATTTTAACATCTTTATACTTCTCCCTACATCACCATAATGTCAGCAGGGTCTTGTAGATGAAGGCTTTCGCTGTGTGTAGGCAGGGAAGATGGGGTTGAGAGATGACATGTTTTAAAGGTTCTAAATGAGTTAGAAAATATTAAAAAAACCTAAAAAAAATAATCAAACTATAAGGATATGAAAAAATTTCAATATTCCCTTTTCAACATGAATTTCACTTCTAAAATCATTTGAGGCAACTATAAGTGCAACATGGACTAGTCTACATGCATACACAAGCCTAGAAGAGAATTCCTTAGGCACTTGATAATTTTAAAACCAATATAACCATTAAAATGTCTTGGAATTAATTGTAAAACACTTGGAATAAACAAAACCATCAAACCAAATCAATAAAAACTAAAGTAAGTGCAAATAGTGACCCCCTCATGGTTGCATATGCATAAAAAGCTGCTTGGAGTATTAGAAATATTTCATAAATGAAGATCCACCAATATAATAAATATTAATACAAAAATTAAGTTTACTCAAGTACCCTTCACCCACCAATACCATTCTTCCTAATTCCACCTGTACAATCCAAACCAAGTACTTGAAAATGGCCTTTCTTGGCTTGCTAAGAGAAAATGGAAGAAAAGAAGTTGAAGATGAAATTTTTGACATCCTCCTTGAAAATAAACAATTTAAAATAGTTTGGGGAGGTGAAAATATAATCCACTCACGTTTTTAGCTGCAAGTGAACTCAAGGAGTTCATTTAAGTGCTACAACTAGCCTATTTTTAAGGAGAAACTACCATTTCCTGTATATAACTAAATTTTAATTGTAAACTAAATGATCCTAATATATTATGATATATTCCACATTAATATTCACTATGGGGGCAAATATTTTGCTTGGAAATTCCATACATGTCAATAATTAAGCTAGGAAAGTGGCCAAATGACCCCTTTTACATATGAAATCTAGCAAGTGATCAATTTATGACTTGTAAACACATTAAAACATGTCAAGGACAACCTTAGGACATTTTAAACATAATTTGACCCTTTTACCATCTTTTACTAGGGTTGACCAACCTTTGACTTTAGTTGACTAGCCTAATACAAGGAGGGTGGACTTCAACAAGGACTAGGGGAAGGATAAGTGAGACATATAGGACAATAAGAGACCTCATAGGACACATGAAACCTTATTCAAAAGTTAAAAATAATAGGGATTGACCTAAATTTGAATTGGGGTCAAATTTTTTCAATAACTCCCATTTTACTTCACATTTCCATTGCTTAAATGCTCTCATAATTTTATGATTATAGTATTTCCTATTTATTATTTATTATCATGCCTACTTATCATCGATATTATTCTATCTCAAATCCTTAGAGAACTACATTGACCTATAGTTCATGTTATATCTAGTATACATGGGAGTATGTAGGTAGTGTCCTCTTGCCTAGCACATTTAGATTCAGCTTGGCCACTCCTTCCTTATTCTTTTATTCCCCCATTACATTTTTAAACCATTACACATATTTGACCTAGTGTCCATGAGTCATACTTGTGCCATCAAAGGTTTATTTTTTTACACTTACACCAAACCATAATTGTAGACATGTAAATATTTGTATGTCTATGTCGAACATGGAAATATGTTATAACATTTCATAATAATAATAATAATAATAATAATAATAATAATAATAATAATAATAATAACAAAACATTCAAGACATTCTAAAAACAATCAAAACACTCTTTTATTTTATTCAGTGTATGAAGCATCACACAATGCATATAAATAGGGACACATAAACACATGGTAATCATATTACATAAATATCACCTAAGACACATATAAATAGTTTCTTACTTAGGAATTGTGCCTTCATCTAGTTGTTCTCCTAATATTATACTTATTATCCTATAAATCCTCATTTAAATCAAGCCATCCTCCTTGATGATTCCTTGTTGAACTAGCATCCGCAATATTTATCCTCAAACATGTTCAGTTTGCATGTCCAATTTTTGCCTAGTTTATGCACACTACTATGGGTTGTACTAGTTGATCTATGTTATGCCCTAAATCAATAGATATTGGTGGGTGCATTTTACTCCCATCTTCCACATACCTCAGCATAGGAAAAAACTAGTGTTCCACTCTTTGTCTTTCACCCTACTCATCGGATGCAACCATTACATCCATCTGCTCATTATATTGAGCCTACATGAGTCACACATATATTTTCCTCATCATGCATCCCCTTAAATAGTGGGGATTCCCTATATGGAAGACTTAGAGTTACTTATTTTCCACCATCCTTGGGTCATAATCTCCTACTTTGCATATTGCATATCAAAACTCTCACCTTATTCATTTTGGTTTTGGTTTAAGCTTAGGCTTAGGCTCAGGATATGGCTAAATCTCCTTGGTTTTCATTGTCACATTAGTTCTTTCACAAGCTCCATCACTTAGTGCAATGTCTATAAAATTCATGCATTCATCATCTCCACCTATATTGCCATTATTCCCATCTTGTGTTATTTACAACACCTTCATATTTCTCTACTTTGTTGAGACCCTAAAAAGCAAATAAATTTGTGTTACAAGTTTGTTATTTAGATGATGGATTAAGTATCCATCATGATCAATATTCCATGATGACATGTTATCCACACCACCAATTTTATGGGTCTCACAACATCATTGATTCCATATAACATTTGTTCCACTTGAAAAAGATCACATCCACTCACCTTTCAATGTAGACATGTAACTCCCAGTCAAATGGTCATCCTTACCAAATGATTAGTGTATTCACTATCTCTTGGCACATTATCAATGTCCATGTCATAAGATACATAACCAATGTTTTGTTTTAGTATCTCTATATCCTCATAGGTCTGGTAATTTCCTAAATGGATGTCAAATATACACACCTCTATTGAGTTGAGATTTTGAATTCCCAAAAAACCATTCAAATATTACAAAAAATACTAGAAAATAAAAATATGCTTATAATCTTTATAAGAGATGTAGCACCAAAAAAAATGAAAACATTTGTCTTATCTTGAAGCCAGTCATTATCCTTTATTTTTATTAAGCCACTAATTTTAGATACTTTTTGATGTCTCCTTCCCTTGCATGTAACCTTGCTTGGGGGCACCATACATTTATTATTTTCATTGAGCCTTCACACATGGATTTGGATTTGGTTAAATAACAAGATTATTTATGTTGCTTTTATTTTCAAATTTTTGTGTGTGTGTTTGCTTGTTTGTTTCCTTTTTATACTAGAGCCTTGACTCAATACACTAGGTTAGCAGGGTCATCATCATGGTACTTCTTATTATGTGGTTGTATCTGAGTCCATCCATTGCCATTCATCAACATTATCATCATGATTTTTATCATTGGTGCATTGTTTTCAATTGTATATTAGATTAGGAGTTAGTACTTATGCACATTACAACTAGGGCATCATGTTTTTTTTATATCATGGTGTATACCATTAGGTGCTATATCAAAAATTATGAACAAGATGTCTCATATGATAGTGTCACAATAATACATATCCTTGTTCACTAAGCTAAAATGTAAATCATTGACCATTCCTACAAAATATGTGTTACTCCTAATATATATCAATCAAGAAGCACATAACATGAGTCACCATCCTTTATTCAACTTTTCTTATACCCTACTTGCATCATTCTTCAATTTTTATCTTCTCATTAAACTCTATCTATCATCACTTTTGGCCTTCCTTTTGTACTTAGTTTTTTGTGACTTATTCTATCATAAAATTTTGTTATAACCATTCACACACATTCTCAATTTCTCCTATTATTTTTATACCTTCCCATATTCTCATCATAAATCTACCCTTTTTGGGGCACAACCAATCTTTTTATATTTTCTCTTTTTGGGGCACAACACATTATTTTTCACTTTTTAGTGTCAATCATTCATCCATGCTTTCCACTTTTGTCCTATTTAGGGAAACTCAAAGTGTGTAGCTTATTTTTGAATGTATCCTTATTTCATTTCACAATAATTAGGGCATGCCACTCCCTTATTCATTCTTGGACTTCAAAACATGCAATCATTATGCTCAAGGGGCTTTGTTTTGGACACAAGTTAATCTCTTATTCTCTATTTCTCAATCTTTTCATATTTATATTGTATTGTTTCTTCATTCAGAGGGCCCATCCATTTAGATTCTCTTTCCATACAATCCCCCAAGGGAGGTATCCAATGCTTATCAATCTCCCTCTAGGGCATTAAATTGAATTCATTATACAATCATTATTTTATCTTCTTCATTGTATTCTTCTCTTTTAATAGCTTTTTCATTTATTTGAAAAGATGTTACTTCACCTTGTGTCTTGAAATGATGTCTCAAATGGGGGAAAAACTTAGGCAGTTCATTTTCACCACTTCCATGTATAAACTATAATCAAAGTGGATTTTCATAATCAAATTAAAATTTATCCAAAAATCATTAAAATCAACACAATTCCCCCAAAATGTTTATGTATGCATTCTATGGCACATTAGTACATGCCTAATTGAGGTAATGCATTACACCAGATAATTTAATTTGCTAAAAATTACTTAAACTCAATACCTTATTTGTAATTGACCCTTTAATCAATTAACCAAATTCTTCTATTATCACATCTTATCCCATCAAATTCACATCACATTAGTTAATTAAGAGTAAATAACTAACTAATCTTCTTCTTAAAATGAGGTTACATGGAATGCACATATTACAAGTATAGAAAAATCAATGTTCTTATTTATCATCATTATCCAAACAAATTTCTAATTTAATTTTCAAATCACATGGCAAGGCCTACCTCATCTTATAAGTCTAACACCTTACAAAGCTTACATCTTACAATATTACACCTTACAAAGCTTGCATATTACAAACCTTACATCTTCTAAAAAAATCATATCCTCTTCTTACATATCTCATGTTATTTATTATGAAGGATGTAGGAGACATTTTGGATTCTTGATCTTCATCTCAAGATGGATGATACACATTCATTTCAAAAACCTATAAATTGGAGGTTCTTCCTCCAATTCAGAAAAGTTTATTAATCTTAATGTTATTATACCAAAATTTATGTAGATTTAGTATTTTCAAGGTTATTGTGCCAAAATAACCTTAGAATCTTCAATCTTCTTATATCTTCTTGCAAGCCAATTTTCTTCTATCAATTGCTAATCCACAACAAAGCTACAACACTCAAGGTGAACAAGGAGATGCATCACTCAATCAAGGAGATAAACATTCCTAAAGACCCTTTGTTCAACATTTTGAGTTCCATATTACTTCAATAAATTCATCAGAAGGTAAATCACAAAATATTATTTGTTATTTGTCATGTTTATTTCCTTCTTTCAATTTGTATTTGCTCACCCCTAGTAGAGGGCTACTAGATTTGTTGATGCTCCAATCTTATTTGATTTGTGATCACAAGAATTTGGATCTTCCTATAGTACATCAAATCCCTATCTATAGTTATAAATAGAAGGACAAGGTACTAAATCAATGGGTAACCTCTACACCTTAGATTCTTATAGAGGTGTTAAATTGCCAGTCGAAACAACTAGTGAATCCAAAGCTTAATTTTTCTCTCTAAGGATATCCACTTTATTAAAGGCCTTAAAGGATTTAATAAAATCCCAAGATCTATTCTTGTATATTTTTAGATATAATAGTTTACATTGGTCTTTGTTCTTGACTTGATTGATCACCAACTCTGAGTTTCCATATATCAGTAACTCCTTAACATAATTTTTGAGAGCATGTTGCAATCCCAATGTCAATGTTTCATATTCTGTTATATTTTTGGTATAATAAAACTATATCCTGTATGTTTCTAGGAACTTCTTACCCTATGGATCAACCAATTCAATATATATGCCTGATTCCTACTTGGCTCTTGCACCATCAAAATGGAGGGTCCAAAGTATAGAAGGTCCTAGGTATTCAATTTTATGTCCATATTGTATTCTCAAGGTATAAATTCCAAGGCTAGGATATTCATAACTTATTTTTTCATTATTGACATTGTCATCCATGATGGTATGCTTCATTATAGGATATTGATCAATATGAATATGGTTTGGAAGACCTCTTCATCGCATCCAAATGTGATAAAATTCCATTAAAAGATATACATTGAATGTATTTGACCTGTCTCTACTCAACAGTAGTCCATACCCTTCAATAATTTCCACCACAAGTATATCAATATTCATTTGTATTCATGGTTTAGATACTACCTAAATACACACATTAGTCAACTATCTAATCATAGGTAGCAGTATTTTTTATAACTACATGACTGTTCTCTTTGATGGGTTTGTAGTCAAACCAAGTTTTTGGTAGATGGAAGTAGGCATCATAGTGGCCAACACTCTAGAATCAACTAAACAATTGGGAATATTTTTACTAAATACCCTAATAGTCAATAAGAAAGAGGAACCTCAATCTTGCCTTTATATATAACATTTGTGTTGGTTACCTTTATCTTATATATTGGGGCTTTCACTGCGATAGATATCCATAGGATTTATTTCTATTTAGTCTTTTGGGCCAATTCATGAAGAGTGATATTTAATTTAATTTTATTCATGTCTTCAACAATGGTATATCTTCCTTTTTTATGTTCCTCATTCTAAGGCTAATCATTCCCTTTTGGGGGAGGTGGATTATTATCAACTTTGCATTTGTTGGAATAGTCATATTATTTGGAGGAGTAGACATTGTGAAGGGTTATTTGTTCATCGGGTTGTAACCACATTTTTGATACTATTGGAAGGCATGGATCTCATCAGTATTATCTTTTTGTGTATTTTCATCCTTGTTTGGGTAAGGAAGCTCATGAGTTTCAAAAACCATAGTAATGTTTAAAGAGCTAGATTCATGGTGGAATTTTTGTGGGTTATTCATCAAATCTTGCCTCATGATCTCCCTTTAAAAAATCTTAAAAGTTGCATAAGATTCAATACAATCAAGTTCAACATTCTAAGATGGATTGTGAACTTTGTACTAATTGGGTAGGGTTGTCTCCACTATATTTATTTCTAGAATTTTGTTAAACTGATATGTATTATTTTTAGGCCTATTAAAAGGTAAATTATATCTCTAAAACCTAAAATTATGATTATTATTTTGGCCTTTAGCATTACCTATTTTTATCTAGATGCCCAAGAATTCATTACTTAGTTTTTAGACCATTATTTATATAGATTCCAGCTCTACTTTGGTGGAATGTCTATCCTAATCAGTTGTAGTATTAGATGGAAATGAATTTTGGTTCTAATGGTGACCAATAATCTATGAATGATTGTTCAGGTAACTATAATTTTGATTTGATGTCTATGTCAAACGTGACAGTGTATACAATTTATTTTGGTTGAATGAAGGAACATTATGCTTCAAATGATGAATTTGATTCAATGATAGGATACTAATATTGATGTTAGGGGTTCCCATTACATGACAATTAAGTTTTCCATAAATGTTTATATCATCTTCATATGTTAATGCTAGAGTGTTGAAAACATCATCCCTTCACAAAACTACTGTAGTAATTGGGTCTAGAGCATTATTGTATATCTCTAATGCTAAATATTTTTATGGTTTTTATATTGGGATTAACTAGGTGTATATATTCTAAAATCTTGCATTGAAATATCAGATTGGTTCATTGGGATCCCTCCTCAAGCTAGTAAAGTGTTGGTACACCAAATGAAGACTAGTGACCTACCCAAATTGGGTAGGAAAAGTGGTTTGACACTCATTATAAAAAGTAATGGAGTTCTCATGCAGATTGAGATACTAGTCATAAGAGGCATCCTATAACTATAAAGTGAAAAGCATGCATGCAATATCTTCATTTGTGACATTTATTAACCTCAAATCAGCCTTGGAAGACTTGATGTGCTCTTATATTGTTCTTCCCCCTGAAGGAGAGAAAGAATGAAGATACCTTTCTAGATTCCTTGGTAAATCATGCACATCCTCTTAGATGGTAATAGAAAATCTAACCAACTAGGTAGGTTTTTTACCCATAGAATTATTACCAAGTAGACTCTTCTTCATTGGGGATGGTGTTCTAGATTGAGGTACTATAGGTACAACCAATGCATATATAGGTCATCTATGATTTGTCAAAGGTGAAACTAATAGACTATCATAGGCCCTAGACCTAGTTACTCTTTTTTTTGTCTTTGTTACAACTCATATGTAAGGTTTAACCTCTTCTATTATGAATCCCAAGCCTTCCTTCTAGCACCAATTTTCTTTCTATTGATGTGAGTTTTATGCACACCTCAGAATTTAATGAGGTGACCTCTAACATTTTAGGATCTCAATGTAGGTGAGATCCACTCTAGGGCATGATTTTCAGGTATGGGTTAAATAACCTAGTGGTGGAATAGCAGGATGAGCATGTAGGGTGCTAACTAGATGGTTCATGTAGTGAAATGAATCCTAAAGAAATAAAACCTAAGTGGATGTTTTGATGGGTGGATATTATTCTAAAGTAGGTAGTTATCAAAATAAACTCTAAAACAAGGAAGGGTAAAGTAGGAAAAGAGGTTCTATGACCTTAAGGTTCACTTCCTAGGTTGGTTTCTATTTGTTGATAAGTGTTTCTATAAATGTTGCTTACTATTTGTAGCTACTCCACACTTATAGACAAACACAATTAAAGAGTTTAGGAATAAACCATAGCAAACTTAATGATCTCAACTAAAGGCTAATACTTTTAGAGTTGTTGTTACACACCATTATTTAAGAGATTATATCTTAGATCATGAAGGTGTTTATGGAAGCTTTAGCACACACCTAGATGACTATACTATAAATGATACACTCTTGCACACCTCAGAAAGTTAACACAATTTTAACCAATTAGTTTGACCAATGAAAAATATTAACTTTAAATAGATTTTGCACATCTATAATTAGTGTATACTAATGTAATAATTATAATTATATGTAGCTTATGCACACTTCAAATTGAGTTAACATAACCAAGAAAATAAAACCTTAATAGAATAGAGATGGAAAGAAAGAACATCGACACAGTTGCATGACCATCAAAATGATTTATTCTTATATTGATAAAAACTTTTTCCAACCCCTTGTAGTGACGGTAATACATGTATAAATAGACATGGGAAGGGTTTGACTCATCCTCCAAGTTCATGAAAAATCATAGTTAAATTACGTAATTAGAACCTCAATTGTAATTTGAGTCTCAAAATTGCATGTATGCATGCATATAGTTAGTTATCATTATGTATAAGCATAAGTTAACCTATATAGTAGACTACAACATGTGTATTCTCATAGACAATTCAAGTGAATTTTACATTAAAGTGATAAATATAAGTAAATTATGAGTACAAGAGTTAATACTTTTTGCATGTATGTATATAAAATTAGCCTTCAACTCAGGGTTGACTAGATGTTTGCATGGCATTGTTGATTTTTGGAGGCATTGAAGTGGATATTAGGACCAAATTGGAAGATGAAGTACCATTATTTTTCTCCACTTCCAAAACATGAAAATTCTAAACTGTAAGGACATGATAATGTTAGATAATATCCATATTCAATAATGGAGGTTTATTCATCCTTTTTGCTTGTTCTAATAATTTTGCATGATCATCTCTTATATTTCTAATGTTTCTTCCAAAAAATTTGACCTCCATCACCTTCTTCCTTTCAAAACTTAACTCAACCTCAATCTCTTTCAATGAAAGTCCCTGAAGCTTTGATTGAAGTTGGTGGATGTCTAATAAAGAAGCTGATCAAAATTGATTCTACTTATAAGACTACTTACTGAGTCTCTTACTTGTGAGAGATTCAATTATTATAGGATCTAAAAAATAGGAATTTCATGTTTAGTGTACTTAGGCATTACTACCTTAGCTTCCTTAATCCACTCCAAATCTTATTGAGTCTTGATGAATACCAAGTTGAGATAATTTGAAGCCTCTAATGGTGTCATCATGTCAAGGTGGATATATGCTTTATTAGTTGCATAAAGATTCAAAAATTTCAACTTATTCTCATCCTTCTTTAAATAATTAAATAATTTGTGGGTCTCAACCAAATGAGGGGTCAACTCTGCCCTAATTGCATTAATGGCCTCAATAATGTTCTATAATCTAGAAGAAGCATTCTGGACCTTAGTTTCAATTTCTAGAGGAATATGAGCTATTTGATGTTGTTCCTTTATTTATTTCAAATCTTGAAAATATTATTCCTTTACTTTATCTAATTCATGTTCGAGTTCCTATCTAGAATATTTTTATTCCTTTACGTAGTTCTAGTAAGGCATCCTTATGTGTCTCAAGATAGGACTTGTAGTCCCCTACATATGGAAATTTCCCCAATTTTATATTCATTCTCTTAGGCAAAGTAAAGACATCTTTTCTCTCTTATAGGATGAAACCTCTTCCATTGTGATCTTCCAATTTTATCTTTATTTCCATTTAGAAAATCCTTATAGACTTATCAAATATAGAACTTATTATACATAGCTATGTGATTATGATATTTGGGTTCTAAGAAGCCTTTGATCCTAAATTAGCTTCCCACTATGAGATGACGAATTGGTTTGGGTTGGTTGGGTGAGTATCCTCAAATGTAGTCTACACTAATGTATCTTCTCATATTTGTTTCAAAGAGTCTTAAAGTAATTGGTCAAGAAGGGTAGGCCAAATTATCTTAGACCAATTCACTCCCACATGTTGAGGTGGAAGGTGGACTATGTATATCGGTTTCTTCTTCCCAGATTTCTCTGAAGATGTCATAGTGGTGCATTAAGAAGAGCTAGAGGAAGGCATTAGAAAGTCTATATGAGCTAATGATACATGAATTTGGGAACTTTCCAATGTTACCTTAACTTTATAAAAGGCCTTTATTTTTGGTTTTAGTGGGTGTTGGGGTAGTGGAAAAAGTAGATACAGAAGTAGTGGAGGAAATTAAGGATATGAATACAACTGGTGGAGGGAGTTTGGAAAGTGGAGACAACAAGGGTAGAGGAGACATATTCTACCTTGGGAGTGACTAGTGGTTATTGGGAAATAGAAACAAGAGGAACTAAATGAATTATAGAAAGGGAATCAAAAGATAAAATTAGAGTATCAAATACAAAATATGTCATCTTCTCACCTAATTGATTATCATATATAGGTTCCTTTCCTTTAATATCTTAAAGGCTAAAGGATTTTTCTCTCTAAAAATCCTCTTATTCAATAGGATCTCTTTATTCAATGATAATATTTCCTTCTACATCATGTTTCTAAGATAAAGGAGCTCATGTAGGTTGTTCCCCAATAACTAGGTTCTTTGGAAGAGGATGATCACTTAGTTTCCTCTTACAACAAATTATAACATTTTCAACTATGGGGGAGGTCTCATGAATTGGTTTAAATAAATCCTCCACACTTGTAATTTAATTCATGGGTAGAGGATCCATATGGTTTGGGCATTTGGAATCTAAAGAGTCAAGGAAAATGGGATCCCCCTGAGCTCATCTAAGTCCAACTTCATTTGTATTGGGTTATTTCTTAACAAATTTCAATGTCTAGGGAGCTTTTTGAGAAGGCTCTCCTTATTGTGCTAATGGTTGTGGAGGCTTTCTAATATAGAAACCTAAAGCAACTCATCTTCCTAGGGGTGGGATCCTAAGTTTTGTATTTTTAATAGAGATAGAGGGATATCCTTGTATAATTTTCAAATGTTTTTCCATCAATCCTTCCATTTGTGCCCTTTCTAAGGCTTGGGCATCATCCTTGGCATTTAAGAATATAAATTCATGATCATATGGCTCATTTTGGTATGGAATATTGAGGCCCTTGATATTATTTTAATTATTCCATGAATATTCCAATCCATATGAAGCAAGGTGGGCAAGAAATAGTACCCTCTCACTTTGCCCACTTCTCTAACATGCCTCTAGATTGTGTGGCGCATTTGACTTATCATCAAATGAGATATATAGAATGAAATTTTATTATTATTTATCAAATCCTCATATATATTCCACCATAGTTGTAATTTTATCTCTTGTTCTAGCAACTTATCTGGCATGTACTTGGAAAGATGTAAGGTGTTGACCTTGTTGCAACTAACCATAATCACTATGTAATTTAGATATAACAAATTATCTCCCTATGGTGATAATTTATCTATAATTGATTTGGATATCATATCTAATGGATCTTCATTAATGGCTTACCATACCTAGGGCTACATATCCTTTGAAATTTAAGTGATGTTCTTGGTAAATGCATATATGTGGAAGCATGAATAATAAACCCAAATGTGATTTTTGATGCAATTTGGAGTCATATCCTAGAATGACCCATAATGCATATATACTCTTACCATAATAATGTTTAAGAGGTATGACATAATATATAAGTAGCCACCAATAGGCTACTTATCTTTGTGGAAATTGTTTTCTATAGCCTAACACTGATTATCTCCCGCAAGGCAAAAGATAATTCTGAGGTCATCATCATATCTAGAAATGGAACCCATACCAAATGAGTAAAATGGATGCTTTGGAAACCATATAGTCTAATTAGGAGGACCATACAAATGTGAACCCCCATCCTAAACTTCTTGATAGGTATGAAGTCTTTATCCTTTGGGACAATGATCTCCCTAGGGATAAGCCACTTGTTTAGTATTTTATTTAATGAATTATTTTATTTCCACCCTACCGCCCTATTTAAATTATAATTATCATCCACTAATGGAAAATATAAATACCTTTTAAATGTATATCCTAAGATCTAGGCCATTATGGTCTTGTATTCCATATGATGTAAATAGGTGTCCCCTATTATCTTTTCAGTGAAGAAGAGATCATGCAACAAGTCTATGCATGGCATCACTTAGGGCTTGGAAACCAAGAAGTATAATCCTTATTATTTTAGAGTAATTAGGTATGTCACCAATTGTCTTTATGTTGGTGTTAAACTCTCCTCTTGAGTGTGGGCATCAACTATGTCAATGGATTCTCACAAAGCTAGATACTTAGTGTATTGTTCATAGAAAATGGAGTTGAAAATAGTATCAGTGTACTTAGTGGATTCCTTGATTGAGAACTTGGATGGTTGAAAAAATCTTCTAAATTTTCTATATGAAGAGGCCATTATTATTTGACTAGTACTAGTTCCTGGACTTTGATGGCTCAACTTTATTGGATTCACTTTTACAATCAATACATAGGTTATTATGACTTATTTGCAAGGTATTAATTTACCTCAAAGTTCATTTGTGATGAAGGATCATGTTGATAGTCTCAATTAATTTATATAGCATTATCATTCAATTATAGTTCATGTACCATTAATGTCCAATGTCTATGAACTCCCTTTACTTATGTAATTCAAATATTGACACTTTATTTGGTGGGTATGCCATATTGATATATTTTGACAAGTGTCATTAAGAATTATTATTTTAATTTATTATCTATGCCAATTAGGATTTTGGTAGTCAAGGATCAAGTTTTGTATTGGTACCGAACTGACCAATTCTCATGAATCAAAGATTCCAAACACAAACTTTGAACAAAAATCTAAATGACCTAACTTATCTCATGGGCAATACCCAATGATAACCTTTCATCCACTTTATTTGAAAAAAGCCAATGATAACCAATCTCATCTGCACCAAAAATTTAGTCACAAATACCAACAAGAAAGACTGAATGTTTTTATCAAAGATAAAAATATTAAAAATCTAATTGTTGACTGTAGAGTAATTTTTACTCTACATCGTATTTAATTTATTTTTGATTTGAGCACTGCAATTTTGTTTCCTACACACCTTGGACATGGCGGAAAAATTTTGAAAGTAGAGGGCCGGTTCATTTTGCCTAAGTATTGAGATGCAGTGGAAGCTGCCAAGTGTCATCCTCCGAGCATAGGTCTTTTTCCCTTTCTTATTTCCTTCATCTCATTTTTTCTTGAGTATAAGTTCAAGTGGAAGCTACCAAATGTCACTTTTCAAGAGATGAAGCTGGACAGCTGGCATCCTCTGAGGCCCCTTTTGTAACTTTCTAGAGAACCGCAGACCGTGTCACATACCCATTAGCAATTAAGTAGAACGCACCATGTGTTAGCATCCACATCTCACATTAGTGTCTACATTTCATTCAAAGACTTTTAAAAATCTAAGTAGTAGAGAAAGTAAAAAGTACCAAGTGTCACTCTCCAGTCCCTTTCTACTCCATCCCTAAAAGGAAAGTGGAAGGCACCACATACCCCTAGACAAAGAAGTGGAAGATGCCACTTATCTTCCTCAAAGCCACAGAAGCCTCCACATGTCAACGCCTGAGAGAATCATCTTCAAGATCTATTAACAAATATAAAATGGTGGTGGGTCCTAGGTGTTACTTCAAAGGTCTGTGGAAGCTACCAAGTGTTGCCAGCTGTAAAAGTCTAACTTGTGTCTCGAATAAATCTACAGCATAGCCAAGGGAAGCGAAGAGAGCCGCATGTCTTCGATGAATCAGGTGGAAGGTGCCAAGTTTCATTCTCTAGTACCTCCTAGACCACAAAGAGAATTTCATGAATTAGCTAAGTGTCCTCTTCCGTATCTAATAGAACACAGTGTCCATCTATCTGTTAAAGTGAAATGGAGGGAAAATCAGATGGAGTTAATTTGAGTAGATGAAATAGTTCATCGAGTAGATTTTTGGAGCCCCTCATAGCATTGAAGGTGCCATCTATTTGTCCCCTAACAGTAGAGGTAGAATAGATAGTTAAGCAGCTAAGGAGGCGAAGGATAGAGAAAATTGTGTGGGAAAGGAAGTGATCTAAAGAGACATCCAAGGCTATATAAGGAGGATTGTAAAACCAAAAAAAGGGAGGGGGGAATTCTCATAGTTTTAGACTATCTGAAGTTTGTGGCCAATAATATCATTTTCTCTTGTCTCAATTTTCTTGAGTTGTAAAGTTTATGTAATCATGCGTGTTTCTATGCCCCTTATGTGGCTAAATGAATTGAGAAAATTTGAGCTCCATGCCTTTGTTGATGTTATCTGTGTTGTTTGCAAAGTAGTCTATACTGTAGATTTTCTAGTGTGGTGATTGGAAATGTTATTTGCTTTTGTCTCATTTTCTTGAATCTAAAGATTTACATGACTGTGCATGACTTTTGTGCCTCCTATGTGATTGGAAGATTCTATTAAGAAGATTGAACACTATGCCTTTGTTGACAATTCATGTATCTCAGCAAAAGACTCCCCTATTGTGAGCCTCTATTTCTATTATTCCAATCTTTTACATTGATCATGCACTTGTCTGCTCTTAAATTTAATAGAATCACATAATAGTTTCACTATGCTTAGGTTAGGATTAGGATTACTCTTAGGTGTATCGCCATAGTTAGGTTTCAATTCCTGCATTTTGCATTTCTGTTTAGTCTCCTATCCCTTTTCCCCAACACCCAATACAAAAGAAGAGATCAAATTCTTTAAAATTTGGAGGTTGTTTTCAAGCTGCATTATCCCACAGCTTGAAACTTCCCATTATTGTTGATTAAGATCTAACGCAATTTTAAGACATCAACAATTTTTGGCATGCTTGATGGGACCAGTCTTGAAGTCTCTTTCAAGACCGCATGAACCAGAAAGCTACAAGGAGTCATAGTTGTACCTATACCAAATATGGGAGCCCCTGTACCCCTAAGGAATTATGCAAGCTAGAATTCTAATGAATTGGAAATAATATCAGACTTTCTTCTCACTTTGCAAGATAGCCATGAATTGGTTACAAATGAACAGAACAACATTAAGCCTCAGTTATATGTGCAAAATTATTGCGCTCTTTCAAGATTATCATTTCAAGAGGATAAATTCATGAAAGAAGAGGATAATGCAACAAAGGATGAGTTTGACATGGTCTACCATGAAGCAGAAGGAAATGGGTTAAGCCATGATGCACTACAGAGGGAATGTGTAGAACAAAGGGCTAACGGTGATAAACCAGTAGCCACTAATTTCTTGGTGAAGAGCACCAGCCTAAGGGACCAACATTCGACAAGCTTCCAAGGACAAGTAGAGTACATATATGTTAGAAGCATGTTTGATTCTAATCCACTTGGATACAAGCTAAACAAGGTGATAGGCAAGAGGAGCAAGTCACCAAATCTCTTTTTCTTTCAGCCACTTGTCTGCCACTATAAGTCTTTTTGCCAATAAGGGGACTTCAGAAATGTTCCTTTTGATCCAAGAGGGAGGCAAATATACCTAGTTAGCTGTATATAGTAGTTTTCTTTCATTTTTGTTGATCTATTTTCCCATTCTTTCTTTCTTGCTCTATTCTTTTATATAAGTGTCCTTTGAGCACGTGGTTGCATAGTGAGAGTCAGGTTCTTTTTTAGTAGGCTCAAAAGTCCTGGTGGTCACCAATAACTGTAGATTAATTTTTACTCTACATCATATTTAATTTATTTTTGATTTGAGCACTACAATTTTGGTTCCTATGCACCTTGGACATGGCGGCAGAATTTTGAAAGTAGAGGGCTAGTTCATTTTACCTAAGTATTGAGATGCAGTGGAAGCTACCAAGTGTCATCCTCTAAGCACAGGCCTTTTTCCCTTTCTTGTTTCCTTCATCTCATTTTTTATTGAGTATAATTTCAAGCAGAAGCTACCAAATGTCACTTTTCAGGAGATGAAGCTAGACAGTTGGCATCCTCTGAGGCCCCTTTTATAACTTTCCAGAGAATCGTGGACCGTGCCACATACCCAGTAGCAGTTAAGTGAAATGCACCACATGTCAACATCCATGTCTCAAATCAGCATTTGCATTTCATTCAAAGACTTTCAACAATCTAAGCAGTAGATAAAGCAGAAAGTGCCAAGTGTCACTCTTTGGTCCCTTTCTACTCCATCCCCAAAAGGAAAGCGAAAGGCACCAAGTACCCCTAGAGAAAGAAGCAAAAGATGCCACTTATCTTCCTCAAAGCTGCAGAAGCCTCCACA
Organism: Torreya grandis; assembly: GCA_037957365.1. Lineage (NCBI taxonomy): Eukaryota > Viridiplantae > Streptophyta > Pinopsida > Cupressales > Taxaceae > Torreya > Torreya grandis. The sequence goes on along the minus strand of JARHVA010002104.1, from coordinate 235,797 downwards.
TGTCAACTCTTGAGAGAATCATCTTCAAGCTCTATTGACAAATATAAAATGGTGGTGGGTCCTAGGTGTTACTTCAAAGGTCTGTGGAAGCTGCCAAGTGTCACCAGCCATAAAAGTCTAACTTGTGTTCTGAATAAATCTACAGCATAGCCAAGGGAAGCGGAGAGAGCCACGTGTCTTTGATGAATCAGGCATAAGGTGCCAAGTATCATTCTCTGGTACCTCCTAGACCATAAAAAGAATTACATGAATTATCTAAGTGTCCTCTTCTGTATCTAATAGAATAGAGTGTCCATCTATCTATTAAAATGAAATGGAGGGAAAATTGGATGGAGTTAATTCGAGTAGATGAAATAGTTCATCGAGTAGATTTTTGGAGCCCCTCATAGCATTGAAGGTGCCGTTTGTTTGTCCCCTAATAGTGGAGGTAGAATAGACAGTTGAGCGGCCAAGGAGGTGAAGGATAGAGAAAATTGCATGGGAAAGGAAGTGATCTAAAGAGACATCCAAGGCTATATAAGGAGGATTGTAAAACCAAAAAAAGGGAGGGGGAATTCTCATAGTTTTAGACTATTTGAAGTTTGTGGCCAATAATATCATTTGCTCTTGTCTCAATTTTCTTGAGTTTTAAAGTTTATGTAATCATGCATGTTTCTGTGCCCCTTATGTGGCTGAATGAATTGAGGAAATGTGAGCTCCATGCCTTTGTTGATGTTATCTGTGTTGTTTGCAAAATAGTCTATAGTGTAGATTTTCTAGTGCGATGATTGGAAATGTTATTTGCTTTTGTCTCATTTTCTTGAATCTAAAGATTTACATGATTGTGCATGACTTTTGCACCTCCTATGTGATTGGAAGATTCTATTAAGAAGATTGAACACTATGCCTTTGTTGATAATTCCTGTATCTCAGTAAAAGACTCCCCTATTATGAGCCTCTATTTCTGTTATTCTAATCTTTTACATTGATCATGCACTTGTCTACTCTTAAATGTAATAGAATCACATAATAATTTCACTGTGCTCAGGTTAGGATTAGGATTACTCTCAGGTGCATTGCCATAGTTAGGTTTCAATTCCTACATTTTGCATTTTTATTTAGTCTCCTATCCCTTTTCCCCAACACCCAATATAAAAGAAGAGACCAGCTTCTTTAAAATCTGGAGGTTATTTTCAAGCCGCATTATCCCATATCTTGAAACTTTGCATTGTTGTTGATTAATATCTAGCACAATTTTAAGACATCAACATTGACCACCAATTTTGAATCATAAATTCTATAATAATTTACTGAAGGGTGAACTCCTAATTGTAAATCTTGAACATAGAATATGAAGACAAAATAGTGAGGGGTAAAATCCACCAAATAAATGTCAAACATAAAAGCCAAAGACCAATTTTTTTAACAATAAGGAACTGAAAATAGAATTTGTGAGCCAAAAAAATTTAAAAGACCAAATACCTAACCAACAACTTGTTGAAGAACCAATTTTTGAATACTTTTACCAAGGACCGAGTTAAAATGAATGAGAACTATTGAATAATTTTTTTGAATAAAGCCTTGAAAGACTTGATCTGAAGACTAAATAGTGAAGAACAAAATGCAATATTTTTGTAGAGCCAAACCTGTGAACAAAATTCCTAAACACTTTGGTTAAATACCAAATTCTAAAGGCCAAAATTCTCATGTCCCAAAACCTCTTATGCAGATGAATTTTTTTTGAAAGATATTAATAGGTTAGTCCAAAATGTAAAACACATTTGTTTTTATTTACCAAATGGTTAAATTTAGATGCTACACATAATAATTATTATAATGAAGACCTCAAAAAAAAGGCTTAGACTTATACAAGGCATAGTGGGTCCCTATTCCAAAAAAAGAATGGGGTTATGTTGAGTAAAACATAATGTGCTAAAATTATTTGTTATGGAGGTTTTAATTAGTTTAAAACATATTATATTTCCTATATATAAGGGCATCATATACACCATCTATTATCACCATAAAATGTCCAATTCCAATATCACCTAATGTATCTTATCTTGAGAAAAATTTTATAGCCTTACATGCCAAGATATTTCAATTAGATCAAGGTATCTCCAAATCTACTCATGAAATGGATTATCATGTTCTACTCCATAATCCAAAGCTAATCTTATCAACTACATTGGTGATGTGTGTTTGAGTTTGGTAACACTCAATGGATTTGTAATTACTTCTAGTGAACCTATCATGATCTTACCTTTTTGATGTTAACACACTAGAAACTATTATTCATTTGTGAAAGTTGGGATAATGCATCTTTCTATATCTTGGGCTTGATTTATTATATCTAAAATTTTAGACTTGATAACTCTTAACCATTCAAAACTCAATTCAACATAAGCACATACATTCTTTAAATGCTTTAGTAAGGGATTGTAGTTATCCATTATCATTTCTAATTTAAAGGTAAAATTGGTCTCTCTTATATACATGTGTACTCCTCCCTTTCTATCTTTTCAATTTTGAAATTTCAATATTTTTTAAAATTTCAAATCAAGAAACTGACTACTTCATGATTTTTCAGGGTTTAATAAATTAAATTTTCTTACATAATTGTAGTATCTGCTAAAAAATAATGTGTGTTTTACATAACTATGTTAAACTCTTTATCATTTAGTCTAGTAATTCATTAGTGGAATTAGGTGTATTGGGATATTGTAGACATAAATTTAGTCATAGATAATTAAAAATTAAAATTCTTAACACATTCCTAACCACATGAATTCCACCCAATTACATGAATCTTATTCACCATTCCTATAAACTATTCATATTTATGTGGGATTGATCGTTTATTATTTTTATCATTACATATAAATTATAAATTTTAAATGATAAATATGTGAAAATTCATAATCTTAGTGTCTCTAGTTTTGAACTTAGGTCATTGACCCTTTTGGACAAGTTTGCTCTAGGCAAACAGGGGTACAACATGTATTCCATCTACTTAGGCTAACCCTGTCTTATTCCAAATAACTATTAAGACCATATATAATATAGGAATATTAAAATATATGCAATTATAAAAATCCATATTTATAATGAAATGTAATCATTTATAATATTATGTAAGGTGTTTGAGTTATTTAACAAACCTCTCAACATGCTCAACTAACCAACTAACTTATTGCTAACATTTATTTACTAACAACACTAATTCTAACATTTATTTATCAACCAAACCTACTAACATAAGATTAATCTCGAGACGGTATCTCCTAAGTTATGCATACCCTATAAAAAAACTAAGTAAAATAACTTGGAGGAAATGACCCAAGTAACACCACCCTACCCCCAATACAAACATGTAAAGAATAATATGATCTGGAGCTATGAATATGAATTCAAAAAAAAAAGTGTCTAATACATTTAAAATCTAGTACATTATACACTATAGTATTGATTAGCTTATGTCACTTCCAATAAGTCTTTCTATCCCATGATTTATGGCATGAATGATGAACATGATCAATGCCTTCTAATCCTTTCTAGTAATTGTGTATCGTACTATAATAAAACATGATCAAGGCTTGCTTAACTACATATATCCACATAATATTTCACACATAAACTTGTCAATACAATCATTGATTACTTATAAAAGGCACTATCTTCCCATATGGGGAAAGAGGTGATAAGTATGTAGTGAAAAAATAAATCCAAACAGCTATATTTTATCTTTATCATGAATATTAATTAAATGAATAAAATCAAAATTCAACTGAAAGTAACAAAATCTAAGCCAAAACTTCCCTTACAGTAAAACCAAATCTTTGAGTCAATGGCTCACTCAATATGGGTAAATCATTTTGCACATTGAATATAACACCAAATCCATAAAGACCATAGACCTTAGTGATTTAGGATGCCTCCTACTCACATGAAGTATGATAATACCCAAAACAAATAGTGTAACATGAACAATATACACTAGAATGATCGACATAATTTGCTTCATCCTTATTTATGTGTGGAAATTGGTTTTTTAAAATGGCATACATGAGAAATATGACCAATACCACCACATTTTTAACATATTGCTTATTTATTATGTTTGTGAGAACTAAAATAGGAGGAATCATTTAAACAATCACTAGACCAAGAAGAATGCTTACACAGATGTATATGTTTTAATCACAGTAGAGGATGTCATGAAGAATATATCAAAGAATGGGTCAAATAATACTCTTATGAAAATGCTTGATTGCATGTCCCTTTTGAACCTAGTGTTTCCCTACCTTTATTAAGTAAGCATCTATTTAAACTAATTTTTATTATTTGTGAACTAGTGTTCATGTTGAGTGAGCAATTTAGAAATGGAATCAGATGTTGCTTTATTAATATTAACACTAAGATTTAAAAAAATTACAAATTTTATATAGCTATAATTGAGTCCATTCAGAGTGATTAAAATGAGCATATCATCATATATATTCCCACTTGTAGTGGTGTAGTCTTGTTTCAAATTATTAATTTGTGAAATTTATTCAAAGACATCTTCATCATATTTTAGTTTATTATTCAATACCTTCATGAGGAGATCTAATTTTATTGTATGAAGGTTGTTTATCATATAGATACTTCACTGCCTTCCATGATCTCTAAGTTTCAACTTTAATAGCATCAAATTAAATGATAAATTTCACATAACAAGATGATTTTAATAATACAAGTGCATGATTATCATGCTTGTCAAATTTAACTAGTTTAACTACTGTTTCTACTCATTTTTGCTAATTACATTCAGAAGAAGAAGAAGCTAAAGATTAAGGGTCAAGGGTTTGTACATTACCTAGATTAAGTTGCACACCATATCCAAGCATTGTAGGAGATCCTCTTTGGCTATGGAGGAAGACACCTGTAGATAAGAAAGAGACTAAAACAAAGAGAATGTTAGATAAATATAAGGTGGACTGCCAAGCTATATGCTCAGTCTCAGAAGTGTAAAAACTTCCTTTAGGGATGACAGTCCACTATTTGATAAAAAGAGTGTTGTATAACAAGAAATGGTGAAAGACTAAGAAAGAGAAAGTAGACAATGCATACCTATTCTCTGTAATCAGTCTGCCATAGTCACCGATGTTGGTAGTATTGCCGATGTTGATTGGTCAATATACCGACGTCAGTTATGTTATCAATGTCAATAGGGGCAGTGGGCCTTGGATGGGTTTCAGGTTATGTCTGTGGTCGACGAAAGGGTCTGGGAGTTTTAAGGTTTGTGCAGGGTTGTAGGATAGTGAATAGGGTCTGAGAAGAGGCAAAGGTAGAGGGTAGGTGTGAGTAGAGGATAAGAATAAGAGGAAGGCTTTTCAGCCTCTCTAGGAAGAAAGCTAGGTCGGGTCTAGTTGATAGTATTTAGAAATAGTAAATAGAAACTAATTACTAATATATTCTAAATTACTGAGATGAGAATAGAAGAATACTTAGCTCTACTTGATGAAGAGCCAAAGGTGTTAGAATGCTTGTTCCTACTATGGCTGATGTTGAGGTCCTCGTACACTGCTTCAATCTAATCTAGAGTGACTTGTGTAGAGTTTTTGTAGCCAAGGAGAGCAAAAGTTGAAGTCTGATGCTTGGTATCATAGTGTGTGCGTCGATATGCCAAGAGTCAGGCGAGAGAGAGAGAGAGAGAGAGAGAGAGAGAGAAAGAGAGTCTAGGGAACAACATCTAAGAGAGAGTCAAGAGAGGCTAACTCAACATTAGAACCTAACTTAGGTAATCGACGTCAGCTAGCCCGCCGGTGTTGGCTGATAGTTAATCGATGTCGATGGCTGGAGAATGGGTAAAAGGGCTATTTTTATCCCTTTGCCCGTTCTCCATCTACCAAGTGCATTTGTCATTAGAGAATGGTCAAATGATGAGTTTATTAGACATGAGAATTAATTAGGAGGTTGGGATGGAGTAAGAATAGGTCTTAGGTAGTTAAGATTAGATGACCTAGTCGCAGGGTGAGTCATAAGGTAAGAAATGGTTTAAGGGCAAGGTGTCCAAGGTGAGGTGTCTAGGGTGATGTCATTAATTTAAAATAATTTATTTATTTTAAATAAATAGAGTGTGTAAGTGGTTAGAAGGGGACCAAGGGGGCGTCAACACAATATTGGTGTCTACAACTACTCCAATAAGAGGTGTAGGTTGGTTTTTGACTAGTTTCCATAAGTCATTAAAAATAAAGGTGTTCTCCATATTCATGTTCCACTCCTTATATTTTTTATGAGTTACTCTCCTAGTTTCAAAAATAATGCTGACAATTTTATCCATAATCACACAAAATATTATGACAAAAGAATAAAAATGCTACTTAGGTATTTGTCTTATCCTCATAGTAAATTTTTAATACAATAATGTGTGTCCTAGTACATATTGAACTTTATATACAAAAGTTGTAAAAAGTGGCATGTTGTCAAAAGTCATGCAAATTACATCTTTATATCTTCAAAATAACATTTTATTACTTCTTGTCTCATTAAAAATCTTTTAAAAAGAGAATATTCTAGCTAAGATACAAATTTGGGTCAAAAAATAATTTTGACCAAAAATAGTTAGTGAGTTTTAAACATGAGACCTCTTAAGTATAATTTATTTAAAAAACATGACTATCCAACTCTTATTAGAGCATGTACAAGTTTTTAATACTAAATTTTCTTTTTAAACTCTATTTTGATAGAAAATGAAATAAAAAAATTGTTGTGCTTGAAAATTTTTCACCCGTGACATTTTATTGCATCTTTGCTTTTTATTTTGAGGCCCACATTTACATTTCAAACTAAATAAATGAAAAATATAAATAGTGTTTTGCCATACAAATGTTCAACATACTCCCATCTTTTTGTTAGGTCATACAAGTAGATATCAAATGAGTTTTTCTTGATGTATAAGTTCATACCAATCCATACAATGTTGATTTTAATTATTTTTGAATGATTAAATGCATACAAAATCAATTAGGGAGATCAAAGATGCCATATACAATTTTATTTTATGTTTTGTATTATTTTTAAGCTATACAATGGCTTTAATAGGGGTTTCAGTCCATACAAGAACTATTTCAGTAGTGAAAGGGCTACAAAATGTTATACAATAGTAATAAAAAAGGTTTAAAAATATTTTACTAGTAAATAGATAATTATGATGTCACATAATTGAGATAATTTAGTTTTGGAGGCTATACTAGTGCATTAGGAATATTTTACGGCATAAAAGAGAATACAAATTAGTTTTTATTGTTTTGTTTTTGGAAATTGTGATTAAAAAAATTCCATATTTATGTTACTCTTCCCTTCCCTTCATGACTCTCGATTTCCTCTTTCCTTCAGATTCACATTTTAAACTTGGATTTGATGCCCCAGTTAGGACCACATATAATGGATGAATAGTAAAATATATTCAATGGTCAAAATTGATATTTACAATGCAATGTAAGTCTTTATAATATTATGTATAAAGTTTGAGTTATTTTTTGACATTATCAACGAGCTCAACCAACCAACTAACTTATCACTAACACTTATTTTCTAACTACACTAATTCTATCAATTATTTATCAACCTAACCTAATAACATAAGATTAATCTAGAGGGGGTGTCTCATACGAGATGCATGCCCCAATACAAAAGTAACTAAAAAAATAACTGGATCAAATGAACCAACAAAAACTAGTTTATAAATTTTAATTTATCCTTTTGGGTCTTCTTACATATTTCATAAGGTTAAATAAAGAAAATATTCAAAATATTCACCTATAAATACAGATCAAGAATCATTCAGTAAAGGACTTTCTATTCACTTAGTACAAAAATTTCCACTTCTACACATTAAGCAAATCTATCTAAATTTTACAATATTCCTAGGAGAAATCATAAGCCAAGTCAAGAGACCTCTAAAGCAAGACAATAATTGTCAAATATGAAAGTCATCCTCTAGATGCATACATGTAGTCAAAGGATCACAAACTTAAGCTCACTTTAGGTGGAAGAGTTGTGTGAGATTGATTTCCCTCTTTGGATTATTGGATTTCTAGGTAGCAAAAAATCATTAAGGGGATGATTACGATCAGATCAGACATTAGTCTCCCCTATTTTTATTGTAGGTTCTCAAGATATTAAATTTACCTAATTATTTAAAAATAAGAAAAGATAAACAATTAATTTGTCATAGAAAAAATTGAAGTGTGATATCTCATATTTCTCTCCACATACAAGTACAATAGGTGCATCAATCATTAATAGATACATGGTTAACCTAGACAAGTCTATAGTCAATGGACTAGGCTAAACTATGCCATTGTTTTCATGTTATGATTCTATCCCAAAGCACACTTTGATTATACTTATGTTCTTTCATTTCCATATTCATGCATTCTCTACCTTTTCCTTCCTATTGTCTATCATAGTCAACCATGACAAGTATGTGGAAAATATAATGAAATATGTTATGTTGTAATCCACTTATAATGGACCTATCCATATTTAATTTTTGTTCTTGATTCTAGTACTAAGTTTTCACAACACTCTTCTTCTGATATTCATAGTCAAATAATCAGAATAGTCAACAAAGATCAATGTGTGGGGTAATTATATTTATTATTATTCCTTTCCTAGAATAAAAACTTTCCATATTTATAAATTTTTTAAAATTATGATAGTTAATCATTATTATATCTTTAAAATTATGATATTTCTATTTTTACACCTATATACATAATAATTCTTTGTAATCATAATTAGTATTTAATAGGGTAAATTAGTATTACATTTCCACACTAAAATAAAAAGGTGTCATTTATAGACAATAAAATTTGGTATAAAACACTTGGTAATGCCAAATTTGATCTACATTTATACTACATGACTTGTGTGTCTACAAAAAATTATTATTCACCTTATTTCACATCCATAATCTTCACTATGAGTTTAGCCCTCCTACTTTCCTATCAATCACATTGAAGAACCTATTTGTTTTTGTAAAACTAAAGATATATATTACTCATACATCTCTAGATCATCATTAGAAATAAATTTTAGGATCTGATAGTTTCATTGACTAGACATTATTGATGTGGATATTATTTTCTTTAATCACCTAAAAATTACACTTCAGTGCTAAGAGTTTTACTTGAGACCACACATCCCTAAATTAGCCCTAGACCTATATTAAGGCCTATTTAGACACTTATCCAACATTCGTTTAGGCCACATGCATCCCTATACATCCATAAATTAGTCTCATGCCTTCATCTTAGCATCCTATCCCTTAGTTACTTACGTTATATGACTTGAACACTAGAACCATAATAGGGATAATAGAGCCACATGACACTAGTGTCCAAATTTTATTGTTATTGTCATTTCCCTCATTTTTATACCAATGGATATCTTTTAAAATCTAATACCACTTAGGGTCAACCTAGATCTCTTTTAAGACCTACACAAGCACCAAAACAATATATATACATGAATTTTAGCCCTCTAACTACTAGATGTAAATCATATGTAAATTACATATACAAGCACAAAACAAGTTGTGCACAATCAAGGTTATCAATCACTATTTTTTCCTACTTCTGCATACAACTATATATAACATTCCTAAGCTCACATCACTTAGTTTTTCAATCTCAAGAACATTCAAATCACTCAATTCAACATTAATATTAGCTTCACTTACACATACACCAACACTTAGGTTTGGAAAACTACATTAGGCTTGATCCCTCTTTAGATTATTGGTATGTATTAAAATCTCATCACAATAGGGTGTTGAGGATGTCTAGCCTACCCCACTAACAACCCAATTTACTAATTCTATCAACTATATGCCTTAAAAACATGGAGGATTAAGTTTTACACATAAATTCATTTAAAACTAGTCAACTATAGAGATCTAAAACTTTTATGCATAGAAACAAGCTTGATAAACCCAGACACATGCACTTAGAAGTTCAAAATAGATTTTCAAAAAATAAATTACTACCAAAATAGGGACACTATCACCAAATGGTGCTACCATCCAATTAGTTCACTACTATCTTGGAAGGGTTTTGACACCTAGATCATGTTTTTGACACTTAGATGAACCTCTTTCTCATTTTTTAGCCTCTAGATCAGTTATTTCAGTCATTTTCAAACTAAGTACTTATTTACATTATTTATTTCTATTTTTAGAAAGGTCAAATTAATTCAAATATGTTAGATATTAGTGGATGTATTTATTGCATATTTATACCCTAATTTACTATACCTAGACCCCTTAACAACATAAGATTTACAAACACTAAGTCTTAAAAGGTTAAAATGTTTGGTGAAATGAACTTACTTTGAATACTACTCAAACCATAACCCTAGATGATACTAGGGTGTATATCCTTATTTTTCCTATTTTCATTGGTTGTGTTAAGCTTTTCATATTTCATACATTTTTTTAGCATCTCTCTTTCACTTTGTTTATTATATGTCATATCAAAAATCTATCTCTCTTTCATTAAGAACTGATAAGCTTAGTGTAAATCCTATTGTGGATACTCAGATTCCTTTCATTCAAGATTATACCATGGACAAAGGACCAATTACAACTCCCATAATTGATCATTTTCACCTTGATTATTTGGACTTGATTAAAAATGCATCTGAATATGAGTAATACAATAAAGATCAAGATGATATATAAGATAGGAATTGGGGAACTCTCCCCTGACTCAACAATGAAAATATTATATTCAATAAGGATGATATCTTATAAATTTTTAGAGATATAATTTTGTAATGTCCCCATGATCATCTACAAACTTTACAATCCATAATTGAAATAAAAAATAAATAAAATAATGGTCAATCTTTTACCCCTAGATAAAAAAAATATTATACCTAATTTAGGTCTAACTCATCTTGTAAAACAACCTATTTTCACTGAACAACCTTTAGTGGTAGATACACCTCCCATGGATAGTTATTCCTCTCTATATTTATAATTCTTTGTGCATGAGACTCATTTTTTGTAGGCTAAGGTGTTACATCTTGAGCAGGGAGTTATTATTCCATCACATGCCTTAGATTCTCATGTTATTTTATATACACCTTTGTCACTTCACATAGAGATAACTCCTTTTCCATTTATATTAGTGGCACCTAAGCTTACATTTTATTATGGTAAGGATGAACCAGATCACCATATATGAGCTTTCCATACAACATTTTTGGAATATGTGTCCAATGATTTCCTCCTCACTAAGTTATTCCCATGCAATCTAAAGAAATATGCCTTACAATGGTTTTATGATCTTCTGAATCTATCTATCACCACATTCAATCCATTAAAAGATATGTTTTTATCACACTTATCAATTAAAATAAATGATAAGATATCATATGATCAAATAGCACAACTAAAAAATATATCCAATGAGCCTATTGTATAATATGTCTTATGATATAAAACTATATTGGTGAAGATGACTAACCCCATGATAAATAGAGATCTCCAAGACATATTCAAATAGAGATTATTAGCAACATTGCATGAATTTATCATGTTCAATAAGTTTCCAACCTTCATAGATTTATGACACACATTGAAATAAATTGAATTTAAGTTTCTCTCTATGGGTAGACTAAAAAATACAAGTGGATCATAATCAATTAAAAATATTTATAGTAAGACTCCATAATAATTAAGGGCCACTAAAAACAAAAATGATCTAAAGACCATAGTAAACATAGCTTTAGATCCATCTCCTCACCTAGTTTTATCATCTTCTCCATGGAGAGTTTTCACCAACATTCTAGAAGAACCAACATGTGTTTTAAAACAACTCCTAGAATTCAATGTCATATCTCTCTCTCCCACCAAATAAGTTGATACAACATAGCCTCTTCTAAAATGTTATGATTTTAATGCATTCTATGAATATCAAAGAGCACTAGGCCATACTACAAACCAATACATTAGCTTCAAACATAAGATACATAATTTGATAGAAGCTAACCAAATTGATGTGGGCACACCCATAGAGATATCCAAAGGTCAACAAATCAAAGCTATGGCATTGAAAATATTATTGAATCTATTTTTAAAGCATATAGTTAATGAGGCAAGGGGAACTTTAGGTGTTTACTAGATGTATCAGATACATCTACCATTGGAATCATATTACACCACTACAGAGGATGAACACCCCTTACATAATATTATTAGTGTGTATCATACTAAAAATACCATCTAGACTAGTCATCACTTTCTCAGAAGAGGAGATTATTGATGATGATTCAGATTTATATGCACTCTTTTTACAAGCTTACATATATCATCATCTTATTTAGAGTGTTATGGTTGATAATGGGTCAAGTGTTAACATGTGCACTATCACACTCCTACAACATTTGGGGTGTTTAAAGCGAGATATTTCTTCTACAGACATGGTCAGTCATTATTTTAGTGGCCATGTTTAGAGCTCTATTGGGGTGATTTTAATTCTACTATAGGTTGGACCAGCACATATGGCCACTAGATTCTTAGTATTACCTAGTGCAAGCACATTTGACATGTTATTGGGTAGGCCATGGATACAGTACATATGAGCCATCCCATCCACTATGCACATATACCTCAAATATATACATGTTAATTAGGTGATCACAGTTGATGTTATTTCATATGAGTATCCTCTACTTGTCCCATACAAAATCACATCGCAATTACCATTTACAACTCTAATCATAGTGTTTCATGTAAATTTTCACTTAAGTTTGAAATAAAGACAGAAAATAAAATTGATATGGGTATGGTTGAAAAACCTATGTGTTTGTGCATGCACTAAATTAGAAGATTTTGAAGAGATCATCTTTGGTTTGGAAGGAAAACTTGTAGATAAGAAAACATAGAAGTTGTTTGGGTGGGTGGTTGATGTAGTTAGCTTGTTGGTGTAATTTTGCTTGATTCTAATACAATAATGGTACCTAGAAGCTTGGTTGAGAGGAGACGATGAGTTGGCTCTCAATAAAATGGCTAATAATTCTTGATAATGTTGATGATGTTGATTGACCTGATTAACTTGTAAAATAAAACTCTTAAATGATTGAGCTCTTGATAATTATTGAAGATAGATTTGAATTCCCAAGCTTCTCTCTCTTATAGGCATAAGGAAGAGGTGGAATTCAAGGTATAACTAGGTCATCTAAATATAATTTTTGCATGTAAAGGCTTGAAACACAAATTACACAAGTTATATTTGTAAAAGGGTCAGTAAAGCTTACATTTTCTTGGTGAGAACGTAGATCCTAACCATTAATAGTTAGTGGTCCTCAAGGTTAATCATTGATGGTCACTCTAACAGTCGATGGTTAGGGTCCACATGGATAGGGTTCTGAAGGCCAAGGTTATTCATCTAGGTGTAACTGAGTGTAGATTGGTTAATTTAGACTTGATAGGTGTAGGTTGGTCCTAAGAGGGTCCAAATCAACTTAAACTTTCAAAATCATAGGTGTGTATATTTTTTATGTCTATATTTTACCCCTTTTTGTTGTGTAGCTTATGTAAATGAGATACAAAACAAAAATGGAGTATGGGTCACAAGTCTAGCTGCCCTAAGAGTGGGCAAGGGAAAAATGGCTCATGGGTCTAGTTGTTGAAAGTCATCTCCAAAAGTAGGCAAGAGCTTGAGGTAAATTGCTTGAAATGTGGAGGTTGCAGATAAAAGGTAAAATTAGGCTTCTAAGGTATATTGATTGTTAATGATCAGGGTCCCCAAAAGGTGATCATCAACACTCACCCTAGCCATTGACAGCTATCGAAAACCCTATAAGTCTAGGGGGTAAAAGTAAAAAATAAAAGTTAATTTGTAACTTTTATTGTTGTGTTGTGTTTGACTGAGCTATAGGCAATTTTGGTGCTTTGCAAGGTAGGATTGTGTTGAGGTGGGTGTTACTCATTGGTTAGAGGCATGAGGTAGATTCCATGGGTCTAAGATGTAGAGAGAATAAGGACATGGTTAGGCACCTGCACAAGGGCTCAGACCATGAAAGAGGTCATGAAATGAGGTAGGGGTGCATTAAATTGGTAGATATGTTTGATTTTGCTATTTTTATGTTTGGATGGGGGGAAGTCTATAAAAATTTTATTTGGGGCTACATGCCCTAAGTAGGGTTGTGGGGGTTTTGGGAAAATGGGATAGGTAGAGCATCAAATTAATGAGATGGGTGGGTGATTGGGTAGTAGGTTAGCTAGCTAAAGTGCTATGTAGGGTAGTGTTTTTGAATTTATTTTTTATTTAAAGTCTTGGTAAGTTTGGGCATTCTATCCATGGAATACCCATAAGTGATTGTTGATGGTTAGTATTTATCATGGATGCTTGACACCCTAAGAACTATGGGTCCCCAACTATTAGTGATCATTATGACCACCAGTAGTTAGCTAGGATAAGCTAGCCTTTGGTAAAAATGTCTAAGTGTTGAGGGCTTTCTTGAGGATAGTATAGGGTAAATTACTTAATGGTTAGGGTTGGGTTAGGGGATTAGGTTCAAATTTTGGTCAAATGGGTTAGTTGTTATGGTTAGGTCTAAGAAGCTAGGTTTAGGGGTGTTTTTAAAAGATAGGGTAGACTAAACTAGTTAAGGTCTAATCCAAGAGATTTGATTCGGTGTAAGCTTGGGAGTAGATATAGATGCATGACCATGTACCATAGATCTTTCTTTCACTACTTAAGGGGATGATTGCTAATGATTGGGCATATATGGAGGCAGTAGGGTTAGGAGAGATGAGGCACTACTAGTATGTGCTTAGGGATGCATCCATGATAGTAGCACTCATCAAGAGATGTGATCACATAACACCTTTATATTGACCAAGGAGATGACTACTATCCCATAATATCTCCATAGGATCACTTGACTCTGACTACATGGCAAGGTGATCTACCATATTGATTAGGAGGAATAGGACACGTATGTCAAGTATCTATATGGAGACGATAGCGAGTAGATCCACTAGTACTCCAGAGGGTTCAGTTATAAAACACTATATGAGAGGTCTCTCAATGAGATGAGAGTTATGATGATGTTGATGATCATGGTTACTTGCTTTGGGGTTCCATATTCTAGCAGTGGGAGATTCCCCTATGTATTATTAGCTATTTTAGTTGAGCTATTACTTGGGAGGATAATATTTGGGTGGGTCCCAGTGCTACTGGTCTAGATTTATAAATAGTTTTGGGGGTTCATAAACCATAAGAGGTATGGCATCATCATGGGCATGATTATCCACTATTAGGCTTATGAGCACATCTAAGTTTTGAGGCCTATGGGATTACCATAGATGGGGTATACATAGTGGGAATTCTTATGGGATTTATGAGGTGGAGGGATGATTATGTTGCATTAGGGTCTAAAGGTAGAGCACATGATGTTGAGTGGTTCAGGTTTACCCAAGGTGGATTGGTAGCTACAAAAATCATATGGAAACTAAACTTATAGTTCCCTGTCTAGCCAAGCTATAGGAGGGAGACTCTCACTATAAAAAGATACAAGTAGATAGTTTACCCTCCATAAGAGGTATGGCATCATCATGGGCATGGTTATGCATTATTAGGCTTATGAGCACATCCAAGTTCTGAGGCCTATGGGATTTCCATAGATGGGATACACATAGTGGGAATACCTATGGGATTTATGAGGTGGAGGGATGACTATGTTGCATTAGGGTCCAAAGGTAGAGCACATGATGTTGAGTGGTTCAAGTTTACCCAAAGTGGATTCATAGCTACAAAAATCATATGGAAACTATACCTATAGTTACCTATCTAGCCAGGCTCTAGGAGGGAGACCCTCACTATAAAAAGCTACAAGTAGATACTGGGCCATTAAGAGGGTAAGGTTTATTTGATTCCCTTCGATTGAGTGTAGTGATAGTTTAAATTTTTATAGGTTGTATCGATTCCACATCCATAGTATAGGAGGTAGGACTCAGAGGTTCATTTATTAGTGCCCCAACCTATTCAGATAGTTTTGGTTGGTGGTTTTGAGGATATTCTTGTTAAGGATCCCATAGATGATGGAAGGTATACATATGGATATGTGGCTTGGTACTAGCATATCTATGCATGTATAGATGTGGGTGGATATGGTGAAGGGGCATCATCAATGGTTGTATATCCAATCACCTAAGGTGGATAGGAAGGGGTAGCATTAGCCATATCTTAGGCTCAAATACAAGCTCTACTTGGATAGGTAGCCACATTATAAGGCCAAATTTAGGCATAATAGGGTCATATTGACACCATTATAAGTGAGAGAGATCTCTTTAGACAAATGGATAGGATAGGTACAACAACAGTAGGAGGGCCACCAAACATAGTGACTTGATCATATTACCTAGCTATTGTGGTGAAGC
Source organism: Torreya grandis (assembly GCA_037957365.1). Taxonomy (NCBI): domain Eukaryota; kingdom Viridiplantae; phylum Streptophyta; class Pinopsida; order Cupressales; family Taxaceae; genus Torreya; species Torreya grandis. The sequence continues at coordinate 219,377 of JARHVA010002104.1, read as the reverse complement.
TAAAATATTATGAAGTGGTGGTATTAAGCCATATACCCTAGGCTATGAGGTATGTAAAGTATAGAGAGATCTTGTTTGGTGGGTAATCAATAGCTACTCCAAGTCAGTGGGCTTATACAATGGGATAGATAGGGGTCACAGAGGGACTATCACCAGGTGCAGGTGTAGATGGGGCCAATAGTAGTGTTATAGGCCGATGATTATGGTTAGATATGCTATCATGATGTATTATTTTGATACCAACCTACACATTGATGTAGTGAAGTGCATATTATTTTGAAAGAGCTGATACATTGTTACACATGATTTTTTTTATGATTTAATGTATATGTTGTATGTTTTTCTATGTTTATGTATGATGGATGATTATGGTTTATGATTATGGATTATGGTTTTGGCTCATACTTATGGTGTTCCACTAAGTATCTTAGTTATGATGATCTGATTATGCTCATGGTTATGATAGGATATGTTATGGATGGATACATGTTATAGCTTTATTTATAGTTATATGGGTGAAATGGGAAATCATATATGCCCTGATTGTCATGTCCCCTTTTTCATGGACATTGATAGGCTTGATGATTAGCCTATTATGCGACCTTTGTAGGCTGATTGGATGGATAGAGGGTCATGATGGAGATTGGCTTGGCTTTGATTTACAGAAATCCTATAGTTGGCTCTCATTCAGGTTATTTCAAACACATTGGGCCTGAGCTCCTATTATTTAGGGATATTTGAGATACAGTGGAGCACCCTTATTTTGATATGGTCATGTGCAAAATCACCCCCGGGTTCACTAGCTTCAGACGGTTCGAGGATCTGACATGTATTGAGGGAGATATTAATATTTGATTGATTTAATCAAATATTAATTATTTGGTCTAATTTTAAATTAGATATTAATTAATTAATTATTTGGTCTAATTTTAAATTAGATATTAATTAATTATTAATTATTAATTAATTGGTCTAATTTTAAGACCCAAATTCTAATTTAAGAAGCCCAAGTTCTAATTTGAGGAATTCTAAGTTTAGAACCCCAAGTTCTAATTTGAGGAAATCTAATTTTAGCAAGCACACCTTTGGAAGGGTATAAGAGTTTCTCATGGGAGAGAGTTGGAATTAGCCATTGATTATTGATTATTTGATTTTGAAGAATTTCTTCTGTGAAGACTGAGCCAAGGGTTCCAGGATTCCATTGCAGTGGAGAACGTCAACTCTTCATTGTGTGCGATTTAGAGGCTGTGAGATATCAGCTGATTTATTGCCAAATTGAGAGATAGCTTCACCTAGAAGTTATCATAGTATTACAGGTATTTGAGAGATAACTTCACACAAAAGTTTATCACAGAACTTTTTAGGTATTTCTTGATTTAGTTTATGTTTTGTTTCAATAATTATATAGAGAGAGATCTGCTGTATTAGATACCATAGATTTCTAGATCAGGGGTTAAACAGATAGGTTATTCTAAATTGGCGGCCGTACAAAGTCCATACAGATCCATGCAAATACTAACTTTGGCAGACAGAGATCCCCAGTGACCGACATCGGTCGTCTGAGGACCGACGTTGGCAGATAAGGACCTACAGAGACCGACGTCGGTAGTATATCGACCGACGCCGGTGACTATGTGTTCAACACAGCAGGCTGAGACTTCCAGATTCATATTTGTTTCCAAATTTGCACAAGATCAGGGTTTTCAAATAGTATTGTAATATTCTTTGAGGTGCATGACAGAGATCTATTGTAATAGTCTGAGCAAATAAATAAGAAATTATATTGTGGTAATTTGTTTATTTGAATTGATATTCTGCAAGTTTGTATCCAGATCAGAGCTTTTATTGTAGAAAAAGGAGCCCCTAAGTAAGGGACATTACACTGATGTTTTGTTTAATGATTTGGTTTATGCTTGTGATGGTATAATGACATGACTATGGTTTATGATGTGATTGATGTTCATGGTTTGTTGTGATATGTTTACATTGACTCATTGATGGATAGATGTTGTTGCTTGTTGACATAGTTCATGATGTGTATGTTTTTATTATGATGTTTATTTTTCATCCATATAGTGATAGGCTTACATAAACTAATAAAAGATAATAAAATAAACACAATGATATTTCATTGGTAAAGACCAACATGAAACCCAAAGTTGGATTGGCTTATTGAAAGCAAGCCTTTCCAAAGCTTCACATTTAGCATGCTTAGGTAAATAGATAGGGATCTTAATCATCATTTATCTAACTTAAGCTCGTCCCTTACAACCACATTCATTTCTCACTTTTTAGGGGCAACTAACTAAAACTGAATCATGTGATTATCCATCATAATTATAGCCTAATACTAAACTATGGATACCATGGCTTTATCCATGTAATGATTCTCATATTAATTCCCGTCTCTTTGATATTAGTTCTTATGGTCATTGTCACCTATACCTCCTTTTCACCTACTGAACCTTCATGGCATCTTAGTTTTTCCTTCATAAAGCTAATCCACTGAGCATGTATGAGAAATTATATTTCAATCCAAATAAAACAAAATCAAAAGGCAATATCAAGAAAAAATTAATCATTGGTCATTCTTAGCATTTAGAGACTGCTACCTTAAAGGATAGCTATTGAAAACTTATTCAAAATTGCAAAATATAAGGTGAATTACTCCCTTAAAAGGATAGATATAAAAAGCATTTGTACTACACATAAACTTAGACCACTCCCTTGAAATATGGCTAAGGAAATCATTTGGAAAAGCTATCAATTTCTTGGAAGCTTCCTGCATCAATCAGCATCCCTCACCCTAAATCAAAAGCAACAGTAGGAGCAAAATCAATTTTGAAAGCCATAATTTGCTCTCATAAATGTAATAATTTTGGAAAGCCACAATCAAATCTCCTTAGTAGAATTCCAACATCGATCAATCTATACTTTATATAGAACATAGGCTTGTTTATACTACCTCTTTGGACACCTACAAAAAAGGCATACTAGTCTCCATAAAATTCCTAGTTTCACCCATTCTCCCTCTACATGTCACATAAATAGGACTATGAGCTTAATTTACACAATTTAATTAAGATCCACCTTCTCACCAAGAGCATTTAACCTTTGTTGACCCTTTTCTACATATAACTTGTCTAATTTGTGTTGTGAGCCTTCGCATGCACAAATTATATTTAGATCACCTAGTTACACCTTCACTTCCACCTCTTGCTTATGCCTATAAGAGAGAGAGGCTTGGGAAGTCAAATAGGCTTGTTTATATCTGATCATTTTCTTGTTATAATGTTTCATGTAAATTTTCACTTAAGTTTGAAATGAAGAGAGAAAATAAAATTTATATGGGTATGGTTGAAAAAATTGTGTTTATAAACATGTTGAATCAGAAGATTATGAAGAGATCCTCTTTGGCTTAGGAGGAAGGCCTAAAAATTAGAAATAATATAAGTTGGTTGGGTGGTGGTTGATGCAATTAGCCTATTGGTGTAATCTAGGTTGATTCCAATAGAATAATGGTACTTGGAATCTTGGTTGAGAGGTGATGATCAGTTATATCTCAATAAGATGATTGATAATTCTTGATAACATTGATGGCATTGATGACATTGATTGACTTGACTGACCTACAAAATAAAACTTTTGAATGTTTGAGCTCCTAATAATTATTATAGATAGATTTTACTTCCCAAGCCTCTCTCTCTTATAGGCATAAGCAATAGGTAGAAGTGAAGGTATAACTGGGTCATCTAAATATAATTTGTTCATGCAAAGGCTAACAACATAAATTAGACAAGTTGTATTTAAAAAAGGGTTGATAGAGATTGTATACTCTTGGTGAAAAGGTATATCTTGATTACATTGTGTCAAATAAGCTCAGAGTCCCATGCATGTGACATGTGGAGGGAGAATGGGTGAAATTGAGACCTTTAGGTAGACTAGCATGCATTTTCTATAGGTGTCCAAAGAGGTAGTATAAAAAATACTATGTTCATATATAAACTATAGATTGATCAATATGAGAAGTCTACTAAGGAGAGCCTATTGTGGCCTTCTAAGATTATTGCATTTATGAGAGCCGATTATGGATTTGAAAATTGATTTTGCTCCTACCTCTACTTGAGGGTTGGGGAAGATGATCGATGTGAGAAACTTCCAAGAAATTTCTAGCTTTGCCAAATTCTTTACTCAGCCATCCTTCAAGGGAGTGGTCTAAGTTTATGTTCCTAGTACAAATGTTTTTGATAACTATCCTTCAAGGGAGTAATGCACCTTATGTATTGAAAGTTTGAATAAGTTTTCAATAATTGTCCTTCATGGGAGCATTTTGTGAATGCTATGAATGATCCGTGATTCATTTCTTTTCATATTGCCTTTTGCTTTTTTATTTGGCTTGGCATAGACTTGTTCATACATGCTCAATGGATTACTTTTATGAAGGCAAATCTAATTTGACATGAAATTTCAATAGGTGAAAAGGAGGTATTATTGAAAACAACCATAGGAATTGATCTCAAAGAGATGGTAAGTACTATGAGAATCATGCCATTGTATCCACAGTTCAAGATTAGACTATAATTATGATGGATAATCACATGATTTAGTTTTAGTCAATTTCCCCTAAAAAGAGGGAAATGAATGTGGTTTTAATGGACAATCTTAAGTTAGACAAATGATGATTATGATCCCTATCTAACAATAAAAGGGATGCAAATGTGAAGCATTAAGAGGATCCAATTTTGGTTTGCCATTGAGAGAAGACAATTGATAAGCTCCTAATCTATACTTGTGTGTAATTATGTAGAGTCTAAGCCAATTAAATTTGACCTTCTTGCTTTTCTCCATATTAGTTACATGATGGTTTTCCTTAACGACAAGATCTCCAATATTGAATTCTTAGAATTTTAGGTATTTTTTATAGGCACATTTGATTCAATATCAATATACACAAAGATGGGAAAGTGTGGCCAAAAAACACTCATCAAGTAGCTTAAGTTAAGCTAAGTGTTCTTGATTATAATCATCTTTTAAGATAAGATCATGAAAATATATGTGAAGAGAAGGTATTTGGACTTTAAGAGGTACTATAGCCTCAGCTCCAAACATGAGATAAAAAGGTGTGGCACTTGTAGGGGTTTAAATGCTAGTATGATATGCCCTTAAGGTGAAAGGGATGTGCAAGTGTCAATCTTGACCCAAAGCATTAAACATTTTAGTAAACATGTTATTAAGGGTTTTGTTAGAGGATTTAGCTTGTCCATTTGCTTATGGGAAATAAGGTGATGAAAAACTAAGTTTGATACCAAAGATGTCACAAATGCCCTGAACTTGTTTGTTTTTGAAGTATGTGCCATTATCAGTGATGATCTTATGGGGAATGCCAAAATTAAAGATGATGTGATGGGTAATAAATTCGATAATCTTTTCAACTTTTGTTGAGATAAAGGGAATAACTTCTACCCATTTGGTGAAATATTCAGTCATGGTAATGATAGAATGATTTCATCATGAGGAGTGTGGGTTTATTTCAATAATAAGGTCCAGACTCCATTATGAAAAGGGCCAAAATTCTATAGAAATGTGAAGACTATTGCTAGGTGTATGATGTAAATTAGCATGTTGTTGACACTTGACACATTTTTCACATAATCACAACAATATTAGTTAAAGGTGGGATAGTAATAGCCTAGGAAAGGATGTGTTTTGCCATAGTGAGTCTACTAAAGTGCCCCCCATAAATACCCTCATGTGTCTGCTTGATAGAATGAGAGTTTTATGGACCATGAAGTTAACAAAATAGGAGGCCATCAAACCACATTTATAAATAATTCCTACCATAATGGCATAATAGGATGTACTCTAAATAAATGCTCGATGCACATTCCTAGAGAGGCCAAATGGAACTATGCCATGGTTAAGGTATTTAAAGGTTTGTTGATACCAAAAGTCAGACTAGATCTCCTCTAGACTAAAAATGGTTGGAGTGTCTGACTTGGTGTAGGAAGGTCAGTGAGGTGATGGATAATGAGTGATAGTTTGGAGTCTAAAGGTGTTAATGGGATAAAGGCAAGATAATCCATGGTATCAGTAAACTTATTGGTAGATCATGAGGTGTTTTGAATATGGGAGTGTTTAAATGAGGTTAGGAGTTATGTGTCTAGTTGTTTATATAGTTACATCATTTCATTCTTACACTGGTAAATACCATTGACTTGGTTGACCACAAGTTAATAGTCACCAAAGGTATTTATTGTTTTGAATCCTAAGGTTAAGGTAGTCTAGAGACCTATTACTAGGGCTTCATACTCAGCCACATTGTTGGTGCATTCAAAGTCAAGTTTAAATGATAAACGAAGTGGTTCATCGATAAGGGGGATAAGGATGATATTGGCCCCTCCACCATGTTGACATTTGGAACCATCAAAAAAATGGTTATGTGATGGGTAAAATCTACTTGAGATATACTTGCAATTTACTCATCTAGAAATTCCAAGAGGGGGAGGTTGGGTGTCTATTAGGGGTGCATCAGCCGATTGATCAGTAATTACTTTCCCCTTGATTGATTTTTTTTGAGGAACTCAAGGTCAAACTTAGCTAAAATCATGATACACTTAGCCATACATTGGTTTTGGTATGGTTTTGATTGAATATACTTGATGGGGTTAGTATTAGTTATAAAAAAGGTTTTGTGGTTAAGAAGGTAGTGGTGAATTTTGATGGCCATGAAGATTAGAGCCAAACATAGTTTCTCAATATGTGTGTACTAAGTCTCATATTTGAGAAGTGTGCAACTAATGTAATAGATAGCTTGCTCCTTATGTTGTTGGTCTTGATGGGCAAGCATCGCCACTAGGGAATGGTATATGGTAGAGATATAGAAGTAGAAAGGTTAGTCATCCTTAAGAGGTGTAAGGACAAGTGGAGATAATAGGTACCCTTTTAGTGTATCAAAGGGCTTTTGATAATCAACATTTCACTTAAAAGAGACATCCTTTTTCAAGAGGTGGTGGAAGGGTTGACACTGATCAAAGAGATGGAAGATGAAGTGACAAATGGATTGAAGCTTCCCTTACAAGCTATGGAGTTGTTTAAGATTGGTTAGAGGTAACATTTTAAGGATGGCTTTGATTTTGGATGGATCAACCTCGATTCTGTAAAGTGAAATGATGAAGCTAAGAATTTTTCCTGGAAAAAACCCAAAACTATATTTCTTGGGATTGAGATAGACATGATAGTGGATAACTCACTCAAAGATAATCTTGAGAATGGTTGAATGCTATTTATGAAGCTTGAACTTATCAAGAAGGTCATTCACATAATATTTGATGATTTTATGGATAATCTCATGAAAAATATAGGTCATCACATGTTGGTAGGTTCTACCAGCATTTTTAAGACTGAAGGGCATGACTTTGTAATAGAAAGTGCCCCATGGGGTGATAAAGGCAATTTTGTTTTCATCTTTAGGGGCAATAAAAATTTGATTATAACCCAAGAATCCATCCATGAGAGATAACATCTCATGGTCTACTATAAGCTCAACTAGTTGGTCAATGCTAAGTAGAGGAAAGTCATCTTTTGGGTAGGTGAGGTTGAGGTCATAAAAGTTCACATATATACATAGTCCCCCTATGGCTTTAGTGATAGGCATGATGTTTGAAACCCATTGGGGATAATAAATGGGTTGAATAAATTTGATATAAAGGAGGCATTGAAGATCTTCTTTGATAAAGAGGGCTATACAAAGATGCATTCAACAAAGTTTATATTTGAATTGTTTGGCATTATGATTAGTTATAATGTTATTAGTGGCAATGGCTATGTCAATACTAGGCATATCATCATATGACCAAGAAAATGTGATATGGTAGTCTTAGAAGAAGGTAGATAAGTCCTATAGTTCCTCAAGGGTGAGGGTTTGGTCAAATTTGATGACATGCGGGTTATCAAAAGTACCCAAGTTGATATCTATGGTAGATTCACTCAACATAGTTAAGGTTTTTAGAGGTAAGGATTTATGGATAGAGGAATTTGGTGCACAGAGGTAGGTGAGAAAAATATCATCATCCTGACACTAAATAGTGTTAATGGTAGGAGAGTCTTCTCCCATGAGTTTAGGATAGGTCAAATGGATGGATATGGTTTCCCCTTCCTTTTGATAAGTCAGGGAGCCAAGGGTAATCATGTTGACAAAAAACATTAGGTGGGATGATGTCCTCATCATCACCCACAAGTGGAGGGGGTGTTAGTGAGGAAGGGGTCTCTTCTTCAAAAATGGTAGGGGTATTTTGTTTGGATTTCTTCTTATTGGGTAGAATGAAATTGAGGCCATGCTTCTCATGGGCCTTTTAAGTCTCAATTGAGTTCAATGTGTGTGGGTCATGCTCATATCATCCAAAACCAACTCCCTTCTAGGCACACCTATGAAGGTATAGTTTGGTAAAGTTTGGGTTGTCCAAATAAGAGAAGGTAGAGGTCAATGATTGAGGTGGAGAGGGAGTGGTATAAATGTTAAGTGGCTTGTCAATTCCCCCATAGATAAAGTGGGTTTGATAGCTTGGAGGCCCTAAGGGGGTAATGGCTCCAATGTTGGGGTCATAACCTAGTTAGTGGTTGAGTTTCTCATATTCTTAGGGAGTGAGGAGGGAGTAAAGGGTGAGGAAATGATATTATCCAAGGGTAAGGCATTAGAAGGTAGGTTCCAAAGGATCAATGATGGGTATCTAGTCCAAAGGGATAGATGAACTAGTGGATGCCTTAGTGGAAGAGGAGGAAGTAATGGCTTTGGATTCCATGGGTGAGGGCTTGATTATGGTTGTTTGTAGTGCTTTGGATGGAGGTAAGAGAATGTCATTAGGTTGGTAGGTCATATTGCATGCTACAAAAAGGCTAGGGTCAGCTTATATGGTAACAGCTTGACCTTAATGTTCAAACTTGACATAATGATGGAGGGTGGAAGGTACATAATCCATGGCCCAAATCTAAGGTACCTTTACTAAAACATTTTAATATAATTCACCTTTGACCACTTAGAAGAGTTTAAGGATCATACGATGTCATAATTAAATATGAAGGATAATGGTTCCCAAGGAAGTGGTCATGTTGTCATTAAAGGATCTAAGGATAGTTAAAGTTTTGGACATGATATTGTCTAATAACTTGAGTTGCTCATAGGCATGGGAAGAGATGATGTTGATACTGGCTCTCCCATTGATCATAACACATTCGATTTAGGTTTGGTTGATGTGGACCATAGTAAAAAGAGGGTTATCCAATTTGTTGAGGTGGATATAAGGTATCTCTAAGTCCTTGAAGGTAATAAGGGTGGAGAGTGCCAACAATTGCCTTTATATGTTGGGAGTCTCCTAGTCTAACCTCAATGGCTTACATAGCCTCTATCATGGCTTGGTAATGGTGAGTTGAAGTGTAAAATGAGCTAATAAAGGCTCATTTTAATTAGGTTTTAGTGAAATTATTTAAGGATGACACTCCTAATAGAGTCAGAGGGGTTAGCCTCCAAAGTGCCTAAGATGATAACTTTGGGCGTAGTTGCAAATGTGGAGGTTTAGATCTGGTTTGGTTTAGGGTTAGTTGGTGGGTATGTCTATGGAATTGATACTTTGGCCTTTCCTTTATCCTTTTTCTATGATCTTGTGACCACATCAATGGTATGGATAAAGGGGCAAGGTGTGATGGGGGGTTGGGTAGATTCTCCATCACTCTAAGGTGAGTGTGGGTCATTAGGAATGTGTTGGTGGCTAGTTATTAGGTGTAGTGGTGGAGGAATGGATGGAAGGTCATCTACCAAAAAATCATCCTCATCATAGAGTTGGTAGATAATGGCCTAAAGATATTTTCAATTCTCTATGTCATGCTCAGTTGTCCTATGATAGGAGTAGATTTTATAGTCATTATACCAGGTTGGCTTCAAATCAAAAGGATCAAAAGGTCTGATAGGAGGTAGTGTGAGGCTAGAGGTCTACAATAATATTTGAATAATGGTCATATAGGATTCTTCTATAGGTAAGAAATTTTTAGGGCTTATGGTTTGGGTTGGTAAGATGGGAATGTTGATGGAAATATATTTAGTGACAGATGGTTTGGGTAGAGTGGTGTTTCTAGTTGATGGTTTTGGTCTAGGTATGTTGGTAGTTGGGGTGGATAAGTTTGGTGGTCTGATTGGTTATAATCTAAGAAGGACTGGTGCATCAGATAATAAATGTGTTTGTGTAATCAATAGTAGTGGGTGGCATATGTTGAAGGTGGGTTTATTTTTAATCAAATTAGAAGGGTGAGGCCCTATGATAGAGGGAAAGGTAGAGGGAGGTAGAGGCTTAGTCATGCATCCCTTTAATGTTTTCATCCTCTTGGTTGGTGTCGGTTGAGAATTGGGTATAGGCTTAGGAGAAGTTAAGTTTATTTTCAAGGATGAATGAAACAAACTCTGAGTAGGGAAGCCACCAAGAGTTTTGAAAGGTTTGGTTGGTGATGTGGTAGCTATTTTAGTTAATTGAGGATGTGGAGGGTTGGTATAAGCTTGGATTGGTTTAAGAGGTGGTGAAGATATGATGGATTGGTTAGTTAGGGTCATGATATAAGGTTCAAATTTGGCGATGGGGAGAATCCCTAACTATATCCAAAAAGTTGTCTAATCCATGTCTAGTTTTGTAGCCATACCTAACTTTTGGACAAGTTTAAAAAAAGGTTTGTATATCAGTCTAGCCTCCAGGGTAGTAGGTGTTGAGGAGACACCTATGGGTTGAGGAAGAGTGCTGATAACCTCATTTATTTTCTCAAGTAAGGGAAGTAAGTTTGGGTTAGTTAACTGCTCTATGAGGGGTGTTTGTGAAAACATTTCTCTCCTAGGCATGTTGTCCATAATTGTGGCTTGGTCTATAGTTAGGGGAGATGATGGGTCAATAATGGTTGTTTTTTCAAGTTGGCTATCCAAAGGGGTGCTTGATGATTCCAAATCCTTTATGATTGAAGCTAAGGAAAAAGGAACCTCCTTATTTTAGGCCTCTAAAAGAAGGGAAAGTGAATTCACCACCTCGATAGATGAGGTTAGGTAGGTTATATGATAGTCACATCAAGTACCATATTGAATATGTGGGCATCATGAGAATATTAAACTTTTTTGTCTTCACTTTGACAAGGGCATGGTTGGGAAAAGGTTTCCTAAAGATGTTAAGAGCTTGGTTTTCAGGTGAATTTGGACTATCCAACATGAGTTGCCCTTTGTTGATAAGACTCTAAAAAACATTCTTGAAAGTATTACATCATCTGACATCATGTCTAATTACTCAATCAAAAGCATAAAGGTCATTCTCATTATACCAAGTAGGTGCTCAATGAGAAGAATCAAATTGATGGGGAGGTTTGATGGGTGAAAGTTGTATAAGGTTAGCTTTTAGTAGCTTCTCTAGAACTGAGGTGTAAGATTTTCCAAGTGGAGTGAATTATTTTTAGTTGTCTTAGTTTGGGTTCTTTATATTTTGGTTAGAGGTAATGGGACAATTTTGTTGATTAACATTGGGTAAAGGGATAGTTTTAAGGATTATGAAATTCATGGTTCCCCTGGTCTTGGTTTTGGTATTGTCTTGGTTACCTAGTTTGGAGGAAGATGTTTCATTAGTCTTAAAGGTAAAGTTCTTGTTTTGTAACTTCAATTTACCATCATTTATGGCCTAGTTTTGTAGCTTATGTGTCATGGTAAAATCCTCATCAAAGTTTTTGAAGCTTTGGACACCCAGTGTAGAAGATATATGTTTGGCACGGTTTCAAGCAAAAATTTCTATAAGTTCAAGATAAGGCATGGAAAATGAAAGTTGATTAATAAATCTTCTCCAATGAGCAATAAAATTGGCAATGGACTCATCATTAAATTTCCTAATATAATAGAGGTCTGTGATAGAGACATTCTTGGAAATGTTAATGGAAAAGTGATCTAAGAAGACTTGTTCTAGTTGGGTTAAACAAAATATAGAATGCTTAGTGAGGGCACTATACCAGTTGAGTGTTGGGCAGGATAAAGACATGGGGAAGGTTTGAAGGAGAAGGGTATTATCATAAGCAATCATCTAACATGCATGCCTAAAATCCCTAAGGTGTTGTTAGGGGTCCTCCTTGCATTGAAATTTGGTGAATTTTAGAAGCTCCTATTGAGGAGGGTAATGTCTAATGGGGATAGAAGGATGAATAGGTTCATTACAAATTTGATCATAGGATAGGATGTTATGATCCTTTAAAATAGATGACTCAAGGTTGGTCATCTTGTCCATGAGCATTTTCATTAGGTCAATTTGAGGTGGTGCACCCAAAGGATTGTAAGGTTGATATTGTGGTTTAGGTTGGGCAACATATTGTTAATTATTTGGTGGTTGAGAGGCTACCACATATTAGATTGTGGATGCTAGAGATTGGGTAGGGTAGGTGGATGATGGTGGTTGGGAAGTGGGTACATACCCTTATGGGTTAGAGATGTATCCTAAATTAGGCACAATGGGTAACTATTGAGAAGTCCCTATGGATTGAGCATGGGTGGTAGTTGGTTTGTTGACAAGAGGTGAGGTAGTGACCTTTGTGCTAATGGGTGGTGAGGTAGAAGGCATATATACCCCTAAGATTAGTAAAGGGATATTTATTGATGGGAGATGTTTGATAGAGGGGAGGTTGGTAGTTCTAGTGGTGTGTAATCTAGTTACAATTGGATCATGATGGATTAATGGTTGGGTTGTCCCTAAGGTAAAGGACTCATTAGTAGGGGTGGAAGGTGTAAGGGTAATGGTTGGGTTGATAAGTTGGTTTTCAATCGTAGCATCAAAGGGGTTAGTAGATGAAGATGTTTGGGTGGTCAAAGTTTGGTTGGTGATAATGAAAATAGGGATACCATTTATAATGTGGGATGGCATGCCATAAGGAGGGTGTTGAGGTGGATTTGAAATTGGGATATGGTTAGAAGAGGTGTTAAGATAGTGTTAAAGGGAAACTAGGTTGTCTCAAAAAGTGGTAAAATCCATGTCTCCTTGGGGAAATACTTGAGGGAAAGTATGGATTCCTAATGGATGAGGTTAATCTTCAGCCTCAGATATGTAATACATAGATGAGGAGGTATGAGAGGCTGATTTAAGTGATGGGTTTTGTTCTACTACGTCTCTTTGCTACTGATGAGTGAAAACCATACAAGAAAAAGGGGAGAGAAAATATGAACAAACTCACCACTCAAATAAGAAGGAGATAAGAAAATTATCAAGGCAATCAAGACACACACTATGAATTACATTAATCCTAGAGGTTAGTTTTAATCTTGCTTCTGGCTTATGCCTTTAGTTTATGAGAATGTGTGATAGAAGTTGGCTTATAGATCAGGTACTATAGAAGTAGTCTATGGTTGGTTTCATGTTGTTTAGGTGCTAAAAATAATCTATATTGAAATAAATATGTGGCTTGGTATTAGGGCCTACCCCCTCACTTCAAATTCCTACAGTGATAATGGTATCAGGTGCTTAGCTAATATATATTGATGCCCAAAGTTTATACTCAGCCAAAGAGCTGAGTTGGTTCTCCTCTTGGTAATGATCTCTAAGTAGGATTGTTAGGAATGGGTAAGGTAACTAATAGGTGATGAAATCCTAGTCGGGCCTTTTATTAAATTATTTTTATGTTTGATTGATGCAAGTGGTCTAGCTAGTGTGTACAATAAAGGTGATGCTATAATAAGATTACTATGATTTAATTCAAAGTGAACTAATGTTAAGAGTAAGCAATGGATGCAGTTGATTTTAAGCCCAAAATAAATTATAGTTTCAATTATGAGCACAAATAGAGAGGAGAGCATACAAATACAAATAAAATTTGAGTAAAGACTCTAGGTCCCACTGGGTGTGCTATAATGTTTCATGTAAATTTTCACTTATGTTCTAAAGAAAGAGATAAAAGAAAGTTTATATAGGTATGGTTGAAAAACTCATGTATTTTTTCATGCACTAAATAAAAATATTATGAAGAACTCCTCTTTGGTTTGGGAGGAAGACCTATAGAAAAGAAAGAATAGAAGTTGGTTGGGTGAGTGGTTGATGCAGTTAGCCTATTGGTGGAATCTAGCTTGACTCTAGCAGAATAATAGTACCTAAAAGCTTGGTTGAGAGGTGATGATGAGTTGACTCTCAATAATATGGTTGATAATTCTTGATAATGTTAATGATGTTGATTGACCTAATTGACCTACAAAATAAAAATATTGAATGCTTGAGGTCCTGATAATTACTGTAAATAGATTTGACTTCCCAGGCCTCTCTTTCTTATAGGCATAAGCAAGAGGTGGAAGTGAAGGTGTAACTAGGTCATCTAAATATAATTTGTGCATGCAAAGGCTCACAACACAAATTAAAAAATGTATATTTAGAAAAGGATCGATAGATCTTGTATTATCTTGGTGAGAAGGTGGATCTTGACCATCGATGGTCACCCTGACTATTGATGGTTGGGGTCCACAGGGATAGGGTCTTGAAGGTCAAGGTTATTTAGCTAGGTGAAACTAAGTATAGATTGGTTGGTTTAGGCTCGATAGGTGTAGGTTGGTCTTAAGAGGGTCCAAGGCTACTTCAACATTTAAAATCATATGTGTGTGGATTTTTGGTTTCTACACATAGTTACTATTAGTCTACTATAGATTTTGGTTGATCCACTAGTGCAGGTGAGGTCTACTCCTACAATGTTACCACATATACATACTCTCCCATGGATACTATTATTAAATAGACCCATATGTCAGAGATATGTTATAGATTCTAAAGGGAATCACTCTACTCCTTTTCTTTTGATATCATTATTATTGAGTTATCAAGGTTCTCAATTTAGGTCACCTATGCCATCTACAACATATTCTACCATATGGGTACCTAAGACCCCTGTGATTCACAATATACCATAGTTAGTTTCATGGATTCCTAGCACCACTTCACATGTAGTGTCAAGTAATGATCAGTCAGTACATCAAGTTTTGGGACCTTGGTTATGTTTTTATACAACATGCATGATCACTATTCCTTTATTTTATATAAGCAACATCGATAGTGAGTCTCCCATGAGACTCATCGGTTAGTATTGTTCCTCCCTTCTTGTACATATTTTACTTATTTATTTCTCCTTCTATATAGTTTCATTTTCATGTTGCTTGTACATAGCTTATATCCATAAAATACAAAAAATATATAATATGTTAAAATGAAAAAAAATTAAAATATTTACTAAAAAATATAAATTTATAGATTGTATGAATTTCAATGTTTCACTTCTTATCTTTTCCAAACACTA
Organism: Torreya grandis; assembly: GCA_037957365.1. Classification (NCBI taxonomy): domain Eukaryota; kingdom Viridiplantae; phylum Streptophyta; class Pinopsida; order Cupressales; family Taxaceae; genus Torreya; species Torreya grandis. Next base: position 204,059 of record JARHVA010002104.1, on the reverse strand, counting down.
CATATGTTAGTTATCTTAGTATAGTAATTTTTATCATATATACATGCTTCACTTGTTATTATCAAGTTTTTATAGATAATTATAGGACTTAGGTCCACTACACCAATCCATATTTGCTATTATCTACCCACTAGAGTCATATACATAGATACATGGGTTCTTTATTTGACACACTGCCCATTTGTTGGCATCCTATACATAATTTCGATTTCTAGGTTACATATTTATAAAATCTACATCATATATTTAACATTAATATAACTTGATATTGATCATTACTCATTTTTTTTACAAATAATACTAATTTAGACTTAACCTATATACATCTTAGATATTATACATATTTTTACCATATATTCATGCATACTTTCATTTATATCTTTCCTAGTTTAGACTTGATTGTGTCTTTATGCTTATTATGTTCAATGAAATTTAAATATGCCATTGCTCTATGGATCTATACCACTTCTTTTTGTTATATGTATGCTTTGGACATATGTCCATGTCTTTGTGTGTGCCTTCTTGATTGTGTATGTAAACATTTGAACATGTCCTTCTATGTGGCTCTAATCCAACTTACTTTTTGTTTTCATATGTGGACATTTGAACATGTCTTTGTATGTCTTAATTTCTCAAATTTAGTGGCATGTGCCCATGTACCTTATATTATGGCCCCTTGACCTAAATTGTGTGACTCATGTGTGTTGTATGTATGTGTTATTGTATGTATCAAGGCCATGGCACATGTTTCTTGCTTGTTACACAATCTAGTTTTAGATGCCATGAGGGACCTCAAGTATCACCCTTTCCTACTTGGGTTTATGATGGACATCATACCCCATACCTCTACATAGATACTCAGTTATTAATTGGATTTGTGGTTCATATACATTGTTACATATATCTTAATAGCCTTGTGAATGCTAGACCTAACATACATTTCACACAACACACATGCTCAAATTATCCTACATTTAGATGTTATGTATCTACATTATATTGGTTTATTATGCATATATCACATATGATTCAGCTAACACACATTTTGTAGAGATTTTCATTTGAAGGACAATTCTTACATAGGTACAAAAACTCCTCTCAGAAGAGGGGGCATTCATAGGGTTTGTCATAGAGATAAATCTACCTAGATGCACTTAGAATACAATTTTCAGCATATACACTTAGAACACATAAATTATATTTATAAAATATAGTTGGAAATAGTGACATAGAGATCAGTTATAGTTACATATAAATCAGAATAATTGGACATTAGTGCCCTAATTGGGACATTATCACCACATAGTGCTACTATCCAAGATATGGTGCTAATATTTAATAGCCTTAGTTTCAATAAATTCTAAATTGGCTAGAAAAGTATAGTAGGTACAATCAAAGTTTGCACAAGTTTAGTTATAGTTTACTAGTATTGGCTTAGTTTAGCTCAAATTCATACTAGTTTACTCTGATTGGGGCACCACATATGGTATGATCATTTTTGTTTTAATTTAGATATTCAAATATAAATTATTAAAACTCAATCTACAATCCACATTCTCATATATCAAATTTAGGAGCATGTATACAACATATTATTTTTGTATGTTCACTTATACACTGGTTGATCAGATGGAATGGAAAACTCTATGTCATTCTCTATGTTCAACTCATTAGACACCATGTTCTAGGTTACACATTAGATTCATTCCTTACTCCATTTATAGTTGTTGGCATTCCTAAGTGGCCTAGAGTTTCTTAATATACCTGAGTGGTTATAGATCTAATATATATAGTTACACATATCTAATTATATCACTCAATTTCAATTTCATTTGAATCTACTACACATGGGTACGCAATGATGGATTCATAGTCTACTTGAGTTTTTAATCTACCTACATGAGAGGGTTAGGCACACCATCAGTCTAATCCTAGATATCCATACAGCATGATCTACCAAGTAGGTGTGGGAAATGATGGATTCAAAACTAGATTGAGTTCTTGAGCCACCCACACATTGGGAGTGAACAAACCATTAGATTGATTCAAGTTTCCACCAATTGATCACTACATACACACATACACACACATAAGTTATCACTAGGTTTATGCATTAGTTCATATACCCAATGAGGTGAATTCATTCCTTTACTCTCTCTTATCTCTTTACTTTATTTTATTTATTTACATAATTTTATCTCTTTACTTAGTTTTTTCTTTGTTTTTTATATTTACTAAGTAAGGTCTAATCTATTCACATTTCATTTTTAGGACACATAGTGGAACATGTTTCACATACTCAAATCTAGATTCACAAATTTAACCTCTTAGGTAAGTTTAGGTACACTTCTTTTTCCTTTATCCTACTCATTTCTCTTTGTTACATTTTTATAATAAAGGGGGAGTAAATGGAATAACCTAAAAATTATGTTTGAGTGCTAAGAGTGCTAATTGATACCATCCATCCCTAGCTTACCGCTAGACCTATATTAAGCCCTACTGAGACACTTATCCAACCTTGATGCGGTCCATATGCATCCCTAAAGATCCCTAAAATAGTCCCAACCCCTCATCTTGACATCCTATCACTTAGTGCCTTATGTTTTTCCACATGGACACTATCACCATAATAGGGATAGTAACACTACATGGTGCTAGTGTCCCCATTTTATCACTATTGTTCTTTACCTTGATTTTATACCAACAGATATATTTTCAAATCTAAGAACACCTAGAGTCAACCTAGACCTATTTTAAGACATGCACAAGCACTAAAATTGTATATATACTTGAATTTTAGCTCTCTAACCACTAGATGGAAATCAGAAGCAAATTACATATAAAAGCTCAAAACAAGTTGTGCACAATCAAGGTTATCAATCCCTATTTTTTCCTAATTATGCATACAACCATTTATACCATTCATAATCTTAGATTACTTAGGTTTCCAATCTTAAGCACATTCAAATCACACAATTCAACATTCATACTAGATTTACTATCACTTACACCAGCACTTGGGTGGAGATAATTACATCAAACTTGATCCCTCTTTAATGTATTAGTATGTAGGAAAATATCATCACAATGGGGTGTTGAGGATGTCTAGACTACCCCACTAATAAGCCATTACACTAATTGTGTCAACTATATGCCCTAGTAACATGTAAAATTATAATCTACACATAAAATAAATCAAAATAGGTTATATACAAAGATCTATAACTCATACACAAAGTAACAAGATTTACAAACCCAGACATAGGTGCACCTAGATGCTCAAAAAAATTTGCATGGAGGACACTATCACTAAAATAGGGACATTAGTGCCACAGGGAACTACTATCTAATTAGGTCACTATTATCTAAGAAGGGTTTTGACACTTGGATCTTGTTTGCGACACCTAGACTAGCCTTTATCTAAATTTGTAACCTCTAAATCTCATGGTTTAGTCATTTTATATCTATTTACTTATTTACATTATTTATTACTATTTTTATAGTGGTTAAATTAAGTCAATTCTATTATAGACTAGTGGATGTATTTATTGGATATTTATACCCTTATTTACTATACTCATCCCTCTTAATAGCATAGGATTTACAAAAACTGAGTCTTAAAATGTTAAAACATAACCCTTACCCAAAAATGACTAATTTTAAAATATAGTCAAGCCTATGGGTCGTTCCATTCACCTAACATGTTGGTGGTGTGATAAATTACCCAAACAGACTCATATAAATACAAACCAAAGTCAAGATTATTAATCATTTGGAACTTATCTATCAAACATATATACACTATTGAACATTTGTTAATATTATCATATTCTTCCCAAATTTTGAATAATCACTAATAAAAGTCAATAGTTAGGTTTGTATTACACTAAGCTAGATCAAGATCGAACATTATCATGTATAAAAGCCAAATTATTAATTGCATTCATATAATTAAGGAGCATAGTTTCACAATCACATCAAGGGGAATAATTATGTGTAGCCTGATTTCCCTTTACATATTATTGGATATTAGGTAGTAGTAAATCATCAATGGTTATGATTGGGGTCATCTCAGTCCATTACACTTTCAAAGTTTAAAATTGGTTTCTACCCTTCACAAAAAGACATATGGTTTCAAGTAGAAATAAATTACTTCTTAAAGTAGTGGATGTAGTCAGACATCAATATTTCACATACAAAACTATTAAAGGAAGGTGTAAGAGACTCTATGATAAGAAAACCTCAAAATAACCTAGAACAATAACACTATCTTATAATTAGATATGTTGATGGTTTTTTACAAACCTGATGTTAGTGACCCTAAGTGCACATATAATCAATTTTACATCAAATTGATTCATGGTCCTACTTACAACAACTTTTAATTTTTACAATTCAATCGCATTTGGTCAGTGATCTAAAAAAAATTACCTTGATCTATTTAATACTTTCTACATTTATCACATGCCACTTGTTAAATTAGTTTCAATATTTTATGTTTAGATTCATGATTAATTTGCATACTTTAACATGTAAATTGTATATTAGTTTATATATTTATTAGTTTTATTATAAATCTAAAATAGGTAAAATAGATATATATGTGAAAATTGGCATGAAATCATTGTGCCAACAAGCTTTTAAAAGAATTGGGTATCTATACATAGTGACCCTGTGTAGGTTTAAAATAAATTAGACCTTTCATTTTATTTGGATATCTTAAGTATCCATGTGGAAAATTCAATTTGTTTTAAAGATAAATTTCATTGTCTCACAACTCTCAGGTATTTTCCTAAATCTCGATGGTCCCCTCTCTTTTCTATGGCTTAAGGTTTACATTATAAACTATAGTCACTTAGGACCCTTTGTAAATGGTATATTTGACCATAGTTGGAGTTAGATTTAATAATTCAATGTGTCCATGGACCTCACATGTATTAAAGGATTCTCATGATATTTTTATGACTCAATGATTCTATGAGGCCACTATAGATAATAAAATATGATTTATGTAGTACCTCAGTCTTGTACACTTGGTCAATATCCATCATTGTTGTCCCTTTTAGTTATAGACTTGCCCTCTACTAAAAGTCTTGTGTTCATTATCCCTTTGCATCTAATTAATTATCTCTTATTCTAACTACTATTATTCTGATGAACATGCCTTATATACTATGCAAAAATATATAAACATGATCATTATCCTTCACTACCAAATTTGGACTTATATCTATTTCTAGTTTCTTAGAAACTTACATCCTAGATAGACACCTACATGAATGTAAGTGTCCACTTTTCCTAAAAAGTGTCTAGTACCTAGAATTCATCCAATTTCTAAATGAAACATATTTTCAAGGTCATCCTAAGTGATTTAGTGTGATATATTTTTAAAAATGATTGGTATATATACAGGATCAACCTTCATTCCTTCTTCACCTATAAATCACATTCAAATTAAAAAAGCAATATACCAAGAATAAATAAATCAAGCATTAAAAGGATAAAACTTTTATTATTCATCCCTATTTCCATATCAATCATAGGAGTAATATTTGCATAGGTTTGAAGCATTAAAAAATCAATCTATGAGCTATATTTTTGAAGCTTCAAGCTAGTCACTGCATGTCTATGCTTATCACACATTACACCCTTATACATACAAAAGCCAACATGTAGGGGATAATTACATAATTTTGAGTGTCTATATAGAGTATTGTCTATGTAGGCAGTACCCATTCATAGAGGGGTCCTTGGGTAAACTTTACATTGTGAGTCCACTAACCCATTTTTCCCATAATCACTCCAAGGGTGAATAAGATAGGGTTTGATCATTTGAAAATGAGTGACAGTATATGCACATGATCTATATACATCAAAATAAATGTGATGAAAACCTATAAAAATCTATTTGGTCACATCTAAATCCATTTAATATCTCATACAAGACACATAAATCAAAGTTATACATCTACATCGACACAACTATCTAGATCCAATGTAAGCAAATGACACCAAAAAAATAATATTCCCAAAATCTAATGACTATTCCAAGATTACCTTCTAGTCCACTTCTAGCTTGTTATGGATTAGATCTACATGAGCATAGTAAATTATCTATCTTTATTCCTTATTAATTGTAATATCTATCAATCATTATAATTTACTATTTTTTAAAATATTAATTGTATAATTTCATAATACTATTTATCTAAGTTTCTATTAATTGGCCTTCTCATTAGATTAGTTCACCATACTTATGTAAAACCTATTCTAATACCCCCTTAACCCTAGATATCCCCTTATCTAAATTTAGGGTTAAACATTTGGTGAACCTAACAATTGGTCTCAAAACTATAGCTTGACCAAGGGTTTCTTATTTTTGTCTGATTTATTATTTTTAAATAGAAAAATATTTTTTCAATCAGATTTCCATTTCTTTTAAATAAATTAATCATGGATGCATATATCATTTACTTCCTTTTCCAATATGTCATAATCACTTTTATGTGTTATGGAGATTGCAAGGCTAACTCACTTGGGATTTTAAAAAAAGGTCAAAATTTTGACAACACAACAAATAAATTCTTTCACACTTCTCACTTTAATACTATCTCTAATGATCCTCTACATGTTACCCTAAACTTTATAGAGAATGTGTTAAAAATCCCTCTTATATTTCTAATGTTACAAGTTCATATAAGGATATCATTGATAAAATTTCACTTTTATATTTACTTCATAAATCTTCTCACTACAAAGATGTTATTTTGGATGCCTTATGTATGACCATACTGCTAAGCAATGTGAAACCTCCATATACAGCATGTATATTCAATTCAATCAGATGGATTGATCATAGCATATATTTTGAAATAGAATGTTTTCCACCTCAATATATTATAAACTAATGTTTACCATTATAGATCCAAGTATGTGTTTACAATAAAATAGTAAAATGAGTTGTTGTACATAATGGTTTAGGACTCCACATTTTGAAACCTATCTTTTCTCTCCTTTCTCAGCATTTGGATTACATATTTGAAATCATCCAATATGAGTATTTGGGGATTAGATAATGTGTCATGTAGATATTAGGGCAAATAACATTGAATATTTTTTTATGCCTCGTACATTACTTAATTTATGCCAAGTTATGCTAAATGACATAAATTATAGCATACTTTTGGAACATCCTTGGATACATGAAATGTTTTCAATTACATTTAATTTGATTGCATGATTAAAATTTGGTCACCAAGGATTTATCTATATACTCCCCATGTATTTTGATCCCTTCAAAAAATTTACAATAATACAACCAATTAATGTTTATAACCCTATGATTCTAATGTTGACTTATGATCTCTAACAAAACTAGTTTCAAAAGATAGATTATTTTTAAAATTAAAATAATACATTAACATAAATCATTCCCTTGATTTTGTGTGCCTCTCTTATCATGTCCTCTTTTTAGTATTCAGAATATTTAAAATGGATAAGATGGAACCTCTCCCACTTATAACAATAAAGATGGTGATATCCATTATCCATTTAATTAATTACACATTATCACCCTATGGACTCAAGTGTAGGTAATCAAAATGCACATATACTTAAATCTCCTCCTAATGTTGGGCCCAATAGAGGATCATTTCAAAATAACATGCGCAAAGAAAAATAATTTATGATAAATGATACACGTAATATGTAAAAGGATAATATAAGTCAAAGTGAGGTTCGAAAGGTACCAATTAGACAAAACTTGATCACATTACCTCCTTTATAATATTTTAGATGAAAAAATATTATCCTTAATATCACAGAATATACGGGCATCACACAAACCATTTTTGGGATTTAAATAAGAGGATACATCACATAGTTTATAGTGGTGTTATTATAATAGATACATCTCAATTTGGATCATAAACTTGTTCCAAAAATACCAAAGAAAATCAAGAAATTCAAAATTACAAAAAAATCAACATATCCCTAGTTGTATTATTTCTTAACATATAATGTTTACTTCATGTTAGTAGATAACATATCATTATTTTCATACATGCATATATGTTTCATGTTTCATTTTAGTATGATATAGGCATACCCAAGTACATGATATATGCACATAAAAATGTTGGTATTTCCCTCCACTCACATCCTAAGTGTGTTGGGGAAATCTACTTCTTTGAACATAATACACCTAGGTTACATTATTCTATGATCACTTTGTCTAAGATTATATATAATTACACATACCTCTATCCATGATTATACATTTCAAATTATACTTTATATGTTATGTACTTAGCATTGTTTGTAAACGTATGTTTAGGAACTAGTATGCTATGTTCATGTTAGTAGCCTATTCTTGTTAATTATTATTCTCTTACATTATATTACCTATTGGATCATTTGAATATGTTCCATTGATTGTGGTTTCCATGTTTATTCTTGTCTATTTTCAAATTTTAATGTCTTTATAATAGACATTTTACTAAGAAATGCCCCTCCGATTGTGTGACATTTGAACATGCCCCTTATATGAGGTCACCTTGGACAATTTCCTTTTGCTTTCCTTTGGAGCGGTCGTGTGTGTACTTGATTTATTGATGAGATTACATTGTTACTCTCTATATGTTTTCATGGTCTACATCATGAATATTAGGACTTGATGTGGTCATATATTATGTGCCTAAATGTTATATCTACCTATTCATATTAAACCTATATGTTACATGATACATATACAAATTTTATAGTTATCTTATCCTTTTGAGGTAAGGTAACTACCATATTATACTTCCCCTAACCTCAAAAGGTGAAAATATCAATGGAGACATGTCATAGAGGCATGGTTTCCAAAATTTCATAGTTTTATATTATATTGGGGGAATGTTATGTAAACATGTTCTCCACACTTACACTAGTTCTCAGATTCTCTAGATTATAATGGGGGCATGTTATGTAAACATGTTCTCCACATTTTCACCAGCTCTCATATTATTCAAATTATAATGGAGGCATGTTATGGAAACATGTTTTCCACACTTACAATTATTTTAAATTCACCAGGCAAAATAGTATATGAGTCATATACACATTTGTGGTAACATTATATACATTGATATTGTTATTATACTCATATTCCATCTTACAACATATGTGAGGTGCATATGCCATCCAAAGGGAACCTAAAAATTTAAAATCAAATCATTTATATATTTCAAATACTATTATGGACTGTTATTATACCTAGGTTGGACTTTTATGGGATATTATTGTGTCAATCCATTACAATACTCAATTTACTTTTGGAAGGTTGAGTTGATTAAATTGCTTAATCTTACCAAAATAATAATTTATACTTGATTAAATCATCTAAATTTACCAAAATTATAGGTTTTATATTATTAAATCATATACCCTCATCAGATATACATTATGATTTGATTAAATTTCTCACACTCACTATATCATGCACATATTTGGGTAGCATGATTTGACATGAAGCAACTTTAATGGATGTGTTAAAAATTACCTTTACATCAAGGTTGGGGGAATGTGTCCTCAAATCTCTCTATATATGTGCACTTACATTTTTAGATTTTTATTAATCTCATATTCAATGCTTCAAAATGAGGCATCTTTCCAAACCAAATTGCCAAAAGGTGATATGGTTGCATCAACACACATGTGCCCTCCTAATCTTTCTCTTTCTAATTTTAAAAACTTAATTATATTTAAATTTCAGATTTAATACATTGATTATATATTGTAACGTCATCTTTTATTGTAGATTAGTCACCAACAAAACACTCAATTTTGGCTCACATAAAGACAAGGTATGTTATACACACCTAGGTGTGCATTCATTTCTTTTTAATGAGTAATTTCATTACTAGATTAAAGGGAGGTCAGGAGGAATGTAGATATTAAAATCTAATTTATGTATTTCTTTAATCTTGTACACTTGTGTCATGACCACACCTTCTTAGTACTTGGTTATGACTATTTTTGAGACTATGGTGTTTTTACAAGCACTTTACTATGGACATTATAGAGGATTATAGAACATTTAATAATGTTTCAAACTATATTTTTAATGTAACATTATTTATATACTTGTTATTAGTTTTATATGCTCAGATACTATTGGTATCTATTTGTCTTATTGGATGAATATGTTGCCTCAAATGAGCTAGGTTAGACCTATAAGTTAATATGTACTGGAAAAAATACAGTATGTAACTAATGGTAATAGCATGATAATATCATGGTCAAACCCAAACCTTTTATTTTAAAATGTTTGATTTATAGCTATATTAGTTAGTCTTGTGGATTTAATATTTCATCTAGTTTCTTACTTTTATTATTTTAGTTTTCATCTTTTTCTTTTATGTTGGAATTTTGAGAAACCAATCAACATTGGTTAGATTATGTGTTAATTCTAACAAAAATATTGAATCTTTAATTCAAGATGCATTTGGAATCTTGGTACATGGGGAAGGATATCTAAGTTCATGATACCTTTGATAGTCATGAAATTTATATTTTTAAGACCCCTTTCTAGGTCTGAACAGATATTGCTAATGAATAATCCATAAAAAGGACTATCATATTATTTCAACTAACCTGGTCCATGGATGGACCCTTTCATTATGGTTGGTAGCCATTATGAAGGCTAGGGAATGATAATTCAAGTTCATGTTATTAGTTAAATCAAATCATAAGTCACAAGGACTTAGGTAATTGGCATGTAATCATAGTGTTTGATTAACCTAACCATATAAGTAACTTGGTGGCTGATTTTGGAATGAAATACTCCATTAGGGTTTTCATTTTGTCAATCCACTTGATGGTTTTGGTAGATGGTGCATGGAAAGTTTGAGATGGATTTAGGGGTCAAGGGTTTTGAACTCAACATAATGAATGTCATAGTTATGCATTAGATTCAAGGGGATTTCAAGTGGAAGTTAACCTGGTATAATGGGAAGTTATACTAGTTTAAACTATCACTGGGAACATAAATTGGATGAATAAAAAAATAGTGGTGGAAAAAATGAGGGAGATAGAAAGAGGAAGATATATAGAGGAATAGAGAGTAGGGTGTAATCTACCAATCCTTATTGGGTATAACATTATGAGTTAAGTGGTCAATGATTTTTATTTTAAGTAATAATGTTATATTGGGTGCTTTTATTTCTTAAATGCACTTGTGTTTAAGTTTTGGAAGCATGGAAAGGCTTTTGAATAGACCTAAAAATATTCATATATTTAGAATGTAGTCAAAGAAACCCTATTAGGTGAGACTGTAAGTTTCACCTTGCCCATAGATAGCATATAAGTGAAATAAAAGAAAATTGATTTAATGGTTGCTCTTGCATTTTATTTTATTCTTTCTTTTATGTTTTTTGAATACCTATTTTCTAGATTTGGTTTTGAGACCTGGAGGTTTAAAAATATTTTGAGTTATTTGTATATGGTTATTTTCATATGGTGCATTTTGCATTTTTTAAATGTTCATGTATGGCATTTATGATTGGGTGTTTTGGATTTCCTTGATCTTGATTGGTTTCCTACAAACCAAAAAGCTTGTCTTGACCTTATTGCTTCATCTTTTAGTAGTAGCTGGATGCTCCAAGTTTTCCATTCAATGTTTATTTCCACATCTAATCTATAGTTATGGTGGGTAGGGTAACCCAATGATGGATGGTCTCATTCTACTCACATATACAAATTGATTCTTTCAAACATGTTTATGGATGAATTTTCATCTAGGTTATAATCTTTATGTGTACATTTTTAAATGTAAACCATTTGACATGAATGGAGGATGAATCCTCTATTTGTAACTTAGTGTTTAATTATTCAATTTTAATAGATAAATATTTTTGTATTAAATGAAATCAATGTTAGGTTAGTTATATAAAATAAACATTAGTTTGATTTATATTTTGGTTATTCAATTAGTTAAAGTAGATTAGATGTTAGTCGATTCATCAATTCTACTCTTTTTTTGGTAAATAATATCTTTATTTTGTGAATTTATCCTTGAGATCATTTAAATATTAAATTAATTTTGATCTAATAGAGGCTCTGAATGTTAATATTATTTTAGCAATTATATTCTTGTGTTTGAAGTCTATTCTAAGTGATTGGGTAGTCTTTTTCTATTTGGTTATTAAAGGGTTATTCCATTAGACTGTGTGATGGTGTTATATGACTAGTAAAATTACATTTAATATACTCTATTCTTTTACAAACATAGGATTTACATTCACTAAGTCCTAAGAGGTTAGAACATTTAATGAACCTGACTTACTCCAAATATTATTCAAACCCTAACCCTAGATGATCTTGGGGTTTATTTTTGGCTTTTTTCCTATTTTCATTGGGTGTGTTAAATTTTTTAGATTCCTACATTCTATTTTAACAACCCTATTTCACTTTATTTATTTTATGCCATCTAAAAAATCTATCTCTCTTCCATTAAGAAGAAGCGTAAGGCTTAGTGGAAATCCTATTGAGCATATTCATATTTATTCTATTCAATCTTATATCATGGACAAGGGACCAGTTCCCATCATTGATCCTTCACACCATAATTATGTGGATTTCAATGATAATGCATCTAAAGATGAGTAATATAATCAAGATCAATATGATACACAATGTGGAAATTAGGACACTCTCCCCCACTTAATAATGAAAACCTAATTGTGAATAAGGATGATATTCTACATAGATTCAAAAATAGACTTTTGGAACAACCCCTTGATCTTGCACAAATTTTACAAGCCATAATGGAAATAAAGAATAAATTAAATAATGGTCAATATTCTACTCCCCCAAATAATAACATTGTTACACATAGTCTGGGTCCAACTCATATATCATAGTAATTAATTATAACTCAATAACCTTCAATGATAGCTACACCTCTTATGGCTAGTTATTCTACTCCAGATGTACAATCCATTATACAAGAGGCTCATAATCTATAGGCTATGGTGTTACATCTTGAGCAAGGATCCACTAGGCCATCACATTCCTTGTATTCTTGTGTTATATTATATACACCTTTGTCCCATCACATAGTGATATCTCCTTTTCTATCTAGATTCATGACACCTAAACTTGCATTATATGATGGTAAGGGTGACCTAGAGCACCATCTCTAAGCTTTGCATGCAACATGTTTGGAGTACATGTCTAATGATTGGATCCTCATGAATTTATTTCCATGTAATCTAAAGGATTATTTATTACACTGGTTCTATAATCTACCAAATCATTTTATCATTGCATTTAATCCACTGTCAAATATGCTTCAACATCAATGATAATATCTCATATGCTTAAGGTGTATAATTGAAACAAAAATCAAATGAGCCTATTTTAGGATACATATTATAATATAAGACTATATTATCCAAGTTAACTAGCCCCATGATAGCTAAAGAGATTTAATACATCTTTAAACAAAACCTAATACCAGCATTACATGAAGTTATCTTGGTCAAGAAGTTTCCAACCTTCACAAATTTATTCCATAAAGTGAAAGAAAGAGAAGTCAAGCTTCTCTCTATGGGCAAACTAAAATATACAAGTGGGTTAGAATCAATTGTTAGGATTTCTAGTAAGCATACATATAAGGTAAGGACCACTCAAAATAATAATAATTCAAAAGCCACAATTAACACAACTTCAAAGCCATCTCCTTGCTTAGTTTTAACAGCGCTTCCATGCCAGCATTTTCACCAAACTTCTAGAATATCCATCACATGTTTTATAGTAGATCTTAGAATGCAATGTCATTTCTCTTCCTCCCAACAAATAGGTTGACTTGACATGGCCTATTCCAAAGAAATATGATTCCAATTAATTATACAAATATAACAAGGCACTAGGCCATACAATAAATAGATGCATCAGCTTGAAACATAAGATACAAGATTTGATAGAGGCTAACACTATTAATGTGGGCATACCCATAGAAGCACCCAAAGTGCAACAAATAAAAATTAAGGCATTGAAAATATTCTTTGGTCCATTTCCAAATCATATAAAAAATGAGGTAGGGGCACTTTAGGTGTTCACCACATGTATCATGAACATCTACCACCAACATCATATCACAATACCATAGAAAGGAGGCATGCCCACTACATAATATCATTAGTGAGTATCATATTATAGTTCCATCTAGACCACTCATCACCTTCTCAGAGTAGGAGATTATTCATGATGATTTATATTTATAGGCACTCTTTGTACGAGCATATATAGATCATCATCTTATTTAGATTGTTATGGTTGAAAATGGGTCAAGTATTAACATGGGCACTATCACACTTCTATAGCATTTGGGGTATTTAGAACATGATATATATCCTATGTTTTAGTGGTCATGTTCAGAGTTTCATTAGGGAGATTTTACTTCTACTACAAGTTGGACCAACACATATGGCCATTATATTCTTAGTAGTAAGATGTATTTGACATTATACTAGGAAAGCCATGGATATCACAATTGTGATCCATCCCATCCACCATGCATAAATACCTAAACTATATACATGAAAATCAAGTGATCATACTTGAGGGTCTTTCATATGAGTATCCTCTACCTATCCCATAGGTAGTTATAACATAGTTACCAATGATAACATAGTTACTAGTTATATCTCCAAGCATAATTCCTATTAGTACACCATGGAGTTAATAAATCCACTAGAGTTGGTGAGGTTTACTCCTAAATTATTTCTATGTATGCATACTTTCCCATGGATACCATTATTAGAGAGACCCCTATATCATAAATATGTTTCAAATTTTAGAGGGCCTCCCTCTACTCACTTTCTTCTTAGTTCAGTATTATTGAGTTCTTAGAATTTTCAATATAGGGCACATATGCTAATTACAACATCTTCTACCAGATAGGTTCATAAGACCCCTATAGTTTACAAGACACCACGGTTAGTTTCATGAATTCATGGCACCACTTCATAGGTAGTGCCAAATATAGATCACTTAGTATAGTATGTTTTGGGACCACATTTACCTTTTCATACAACACACATGATCATTGTTCCTTTATTTCATATATGACACATTGATAGTGAGTCTCCCATAAGACTCATCAGTTAGTATTGTTCTTCCTTTATTATACATACATTCCTTATCTCTTACTCCTTGTATAAAGTTTCATTTTCATGTTGCTTGTACATAGATTATATCCAAAAAACACAAAAAACCTCAATTATTTACACAAGAAACACAAAATTTTAGATTGTATGCATTACCATGTTTACATTTATTATATTTTCTAGGCATTATATATGTTAGCTATTTTAGTATAGTCATTTTTATCATATAAGCATGATTCACTTGTTCGTATCAAGTGTTTCCATATCAATATAGGACTCAAGTCTACTACACCAATCTATATTTGTTATTATCTACCCATTGGGGGAATTTACACCAATACATGGGTTCTTCATTTGACATATTTGCCTATTTGGTGGAAACCTATACATGATTTTGATTACTAGGTTCCATATTTCTAAACTTTGCATCATATTTTTAGAATTGTTATATCTTGATATTGATCATGCTACACTTACTCAGATTTTTTATTGGCTATTAATACTATAGACTCAGTCTATGTACATCTTATCTCTTACATAGATTTGTACTATATTTTCATGCATACTTTCATTTCTAGATTTCCTAGTTTAGGTTTGATTGTGTCTTTATGCTTATTCTATTCAAGGGCATTTGAATATTCCATTGATCTTTAGTTCTATGCCACTTCTTTTCACAATATGTATGATTTGGACATGTGTTCATGTCCTTGTGTGTGCCTTCTTGATTATTTATCTGGACATCTAAACATGTCTTTTTATGTGTCTCCAAGGAAACTTGCTTGTTGTTTATGTATGTGGACATTTGAACATATCCTTGTATGTCTTATTTTTTTATATTTAGTGATATGTGTCCATGTACCTTGTATTGTGGCCCCTTGGCCTACTTTTTATGCCTGAAACGGTGTTATATGTATGCTTTCTTGTATGCATCATGACCATGACACTTTTCTCTTAGGGTATTTTGATGGACAACATGGCCCATATCCCTATGTAGCTACTCATTTATTACTCATGTTATCTATTACATGCATTATTATATCTATCTTGACAACCTTGTGAATGTTAAACATGACATACATCACAAATTCTAAACTTATTCTTAGATTACCTTACATTGTGATTTTATGTATGAACATTATATTAGATTATTACATAGATATCATATATGTTTTGGCTAACACACATCTTATAGATATTTTTATTTTGAGTAAAGTTATTGCACATGATCAACAACTCCCCTCAAAAGAGAGGGAATTCATAGGGGGGTTTCATAAAGATTAGTGTCCCATAATACATTCATAGTACATGTTTTAGTACACATACTCAGATTATAGAAATTAGACTCAAGTAAACATATTGGTAAAATAATGACACAGAGATTAGTATAATTACATATAAATCAAAGTAGTAAGACATTGGCACTTAAATTGGAACACTAGCACCACATGGTGCTAATGTTAAATATATGGTGCTATTGTCTAGTATCCTTAGTTTCAAAAAAATCTAAATTGGTCAAAAAACTATAATAGGTATAATCTAGGTTTGCATAGGTTCAGTTATAGATTTATCAATTTTTCTTAGTTTAGTTCAGATTCATGCCAGTTTATCTCAAATTCATACCAATTTACTTAGATTGGGGGCATCAAGCACAACATGACCATTCCAATTTACATTTTAGATAATCACATACATATTATTGAAAATCAATCTATAATCCATATGTTTAGATATCAAATTTGGGGGCATGTGTATATCACATTATTTTTATATGATCACTTATACACTGATTGATCAAATGGGATGACAAATTCCATGTAATTATATACATTATATACATCTAACATCATATTCTAGGTTAAACACAATTTTCATGTCTTACTCCATTTACAATGGTTGGAATTCTTGAGTAGCTTGGAGTTGCCTACTATACCTGAGTGGCCACAAAGTCAACATTTAGAGTTACATTATGCAGTTTTAATTTTATATACATCTAATGCACATGGGTAGGCAATTATGGATTCATAGTTTACTTAAGTTCTTAATCCACCTATATGAGAGGTTTGGACATGCCATTAGTCTAATCGAAGCTAATCATAGGTCATGATCCACCAAGTAGAGGTGGGCAATGATGAAGTCAAAACCAAATTGAGTTCTTGAGACACCTACATGAGGATTGAACAAGCCATCAATTCAATCCAAGTTATTAACTAATTGATCCCTATATAGATACACACACATAGGTTATCACCAATTTTATGCAGTGGTTCACATACGTAGTGAGGTGTATTCATTCATTTTATCTCTATTATCCCTTTACTCAATTTTATCTAGTTTTACTTAGTTTAATTTCTTTACTCAATTTTGACTTTACTTTTGATATCTCTTAAGTAAGGACTATTAGAACATTTAATGTCTAAATGGTGAAATTATAAGACCCTTAGTATAATATAAGTGATTAAATAATAATGATTTATTATTTATTAACATGGCTTAACAACCTCATGGAAATAAATAATAAAACATAAATTATTTATTATTTATTGGTAAAAATAAAACATATTTGTTTATTATTATCAATAATTTAAAATGTTCTCAGAATGGTTTGACTCATTATTTACAATGGTCACATCCCTTCATATTTCACTATAAATAGGGCTTTACCCCTATTGTGAATGTGTGAAAAATATTATATTATGAATCATGAATTATGTGTGAACAAAGAGTTTTGTGAAGGCTATTGAAGAAGTGAGAAGGAGGAGTTTATGTATTGGGGTGATTTGGTTTCTCAAATATATCAATATCACATTGATGGCTTTTTTACCTCTTTGAGGCTTTTCCATAGTATTTCTTATGTATCGGTTTATTGATCTGTGATCACTATTATATTTATATGTTTTACTTATTAATGTCACTCTAGACTCTACATGTGTATATTGCTTCATATAACTATACATGAATTTTTTCATCATTTCAGAGCCAATGGGTTGTAGTTGTTTAAACAAGCTATTATTAACTACAATCATCAATATATATATATATATATATATATATATATATATAATTTTAAATGTTTTTTTAAATTATTTTCAAGACTTGTTTGGCCTAGTACGAAAGGAGGGAGAGAAATTTTTTATTTGGCATTGTGCTACCTATTCTTTACCTTTGAAAAACTAAAACTCAATTTAAAAGCTTCAATAAGCATTCCAAATATTTTTTCAAGCAAATGGTGATCATTTTTTCAAAAAAAATTCTTTCATAAGAGTCATTATATGTAAAAGTACACCTTATGAAGAAAAAATATCAAAATAAATTTTTACAGTCATTTTTATCCTATATGTTCCTTGAAGAAGTCAAATCTTTGTTTTTTAAACCTCTAGAAGCATTTGTAGAGCATGAGAGGCTTTCTAAATCTTCTGGTATATTTTTATCTCACCTGGGTGCCATGAGTAACTTAGGAAATTCCAATAGCCAAATTTTGAGCCAAAAATGAATTTTTAAAGATTGAAGTGGCTTCATCTTACAAAATTATGAGGTTTTCAAAAAAATTTGAGTAAATGGAGGTCTGTGGACAAATATCTAAGTTATTGAAATCCTACATGAGTGCCATTATTCTCTCTACCACGTGTTATATGTAATTCTATTTCATATAGTTTTCAATAAGTATTTAAAAAGTAATTTATTTTTTAAATTTTTAATTTCCATGCAACTTTGGCCCCACCATAGTTTAATTATTTTTTACTAAAAATTTAAACTTGTTACATTTTTTAAAAAAATTACATGCACAGTGGATTTAATTTTTATTTGTGTGTGTGTGTGTGTGTGTGTTTAAATTCAATTTTAAAAAATGACTTAAGCATTACCTAATCCATGTGAAAAATCAATAAAGGTTTCTAGAAGTGTTGGTGGTACTAATTTTGATAAAAAATCTGTAAATAGGGTGTTCATGTGTTTAAAACCCCCTAAAATCAATATTTTTTGACTTGGTAAAATCAATTTTTTTAATTTAATTTAAATTTCATTTCATTTTTTGGTTTGTGTGCCAATGTCTCATGTGTCTAAAACCCTATTTGACCTATCAAACTTATTTCCACTTTCAACATAGTGAATGTTTTATCAAATATAGTCATGTAACCCATCAATCCCTAGGTTTTGGCACCTTTTGAACATGTTTGTATGGTAAATTTTATGTTTTGAAGCTTCCTACTATTAATTTTATAATATTTTTAATAGTAGTGTCTAGGTGGTCATTTTGAGTGTGACTCTTTTGACACCTAGTTTTCAAGAATTATAAATTAGGTGTTTGCATTATTTGGCATCTAAATTGTGTAATTAAGTAGAGTTGCACTGGTGATTTACTTTTTTTTATAAAAATAATTTAAAATATCATTAAAAGATTATTTTCTTGAAATTATTCTTATGTTAGTGTATTTTTGTGACACTTGCAACACCATATTTTATCACAATCTTTCATAATTTTTTGCTTTGTCTAACATAGAATAAAACAATTATTATGTTTAAACTTTAAATTTTGTTTTACTATCAAATTAAGTTTAAAATTCACAATAAAAATTTTCATTTCAAGTATTTGTTTACTATTGTATTTAAATGAAATTTATGGCTTCACCTCATTTTTCATTAGATAAATCTTAAATGCTTAATGGAAATAGCTATAATATATGAAAAATTCATGTTAAAGCTGAAATTTTTGCCCACAATTTGTAGAATATTGTTTTTTGGACTAAAAATCTCTTTTTGGATGACATGTGACCACTGAGCTTACCAATGCATTTCAACAAAAATTATAGGAAGCTTTGTCCATTATCTTGCGGAGTGTTAAGTATGATTTACTTCTCCACATTGGTAATGAAGAGTCTCTTTACAATTTTTGAAAATTCCTTGAATCCATACACAAGGGCACTCGTCTCTCAAAAATCATTAAGATAATCCTTGAATTACTAACTATACCTATGAAAGGTGATGAAAAAGTTGTTGATTTTCTTTCTAAAATTAAAAATATTAAAGCTTAGTTAGATGGATGTAATTATAATTTGATTCAGGATAAATTTATTTATTTTATCACTCAATTAAATATTTATGAAAAGTTTAGAAATTTCATTTCAATTTTAAATTCTAAATATCAAATTGAGCAAGATACCCCTGACTTTACCACCTTGTATGCTATCCTAATTTAAGAGGAGCAAGTTATGACCAATTTTAATTCTAAAGAGAAGCCACTCAGGGATTTCTCATCTTAAATACTATTTTTGATAGCAAAAAAAACTATAAATTTAATCCTAATTCTACTAAAAGTAAATACATGAATAATAAATCTGATAATAAGAATCATAAACCTAAGTTTAATAAAAAATGTAATCTATGTGGTAAATTTGATCATAGAATGGAAAAATATTATAAAAATAAGAATATAATTAATAATAAATCTTATAAAAATAAAAAAGGGAAGAATTATAATCAAAATAAGCAGAAGAATCAAAACCCTAATTAGAATAACAATCAAGATCATAATGTTATTGCTTTATAATCTACTTTATTTGCTTCAAATGAAAATGAGTGAATTTTAGATAGAGATGTATCACACCATATTGATTTCCTATCTAATATTTTATGTGATTCTTGATATATCTCTAAAAATATTTATTTAGGAGATAATTCTTTCTTAAAAGCAACTAAACATAGAAAAGCTAATTTTTCAAATGTTGTTATAAATGATGTTTTATATGTACCTAAGATTAAAAAAAACATGTTATCATGTTTACAACTTACTAATGATAATTTCAATGTAATATTTTTTAAATATATTTGGTCTGTTAGAAACCAATCTAGATCTATGATTGTTGAAGGGGTTCAAAATAATGGTTTCTATATCTTCTCTCCTTCTACTTGTTTTCTTTCATCGCATATTAATAATGAATCTCAATTATGACATGAAAGATTAGGATATGTTAATTTTATAAGTTTACATGATATGGACCTACAAATAATCATGTTGTTGGATTTCCTTCTATCCTCTCTCATCATGAAACTTATGAGGGTTTTTTACATGGTAAGTAACATACTAACTCCTTTCACAAGAATCATGATGTGAAGTCCTCACATCCTTTAGATTTGATTCATAGAGATGTTGTAAGACCTCTTAAATTTGTATCTCTTAATGATTATTTGTATAAAGTTACTTTTATTCATGATTACCCTAGAATGATTTGGTCTTTTTTCATTAAAAATAAATCTCATGTGTTGTCTAAATTCAAGGATTTAAAGCTAGTGTTGAAAATGAATTTGATTTTTATATTAAGATATTAAGAACTAATAATGGTGGTGAATATGTTATTAAAGAGTTTTATTTTTTTATATTGGTTGTGATATTCAAAGTAAATTAACAAAAATGGTATTGTTGAAAGGAAAAATAACACCATCATAGAAATGGCTAGAACAATGTTACAATTTATAAATGTTCTTAAATTTTTATGGGATAAAGCATGAATATTATTGTTCATATTCTAAATAGAACCCTTGCTTAATGTTTGGATTTTTATACATAAAAAATACATGTATGTTCATAGCATTTCATTTTCTTTTATAAAATTATATTGATGTTACTTGAAATATACTAACTATATTGATAGTATCTCATTTACATTGTATTTGTTAATAAAATGATTTAGTTTGACATTTGGAAAAAAATTATTACAATTATATTGTAATGGATATATTTCTCTTAGATGAGGAATCAAAGAAAGTACATATATATTATGTTTATTTTCAATTCTTATGAATTAGCATGGAAATACATTATATGCATAACATCATGCTTAACTTAACAAAATGATCATGTTTAGTTTTTGTATTTGGTAAACTGATCATGCTTAGTAAGTTTGGATCTTTTTTGATTTAATTTTTTCATTTGATTATTGAGTAAATTCATGCTAATATGCTTAGATACTCTCATTTGATTATTTTATCGTTTGATTGTTTATAGTAACATTCTTATACACTTTATTTGATAATAAGATATGTTATGACATTCAATGTGTAAATGGAGTTTGAATTGTTATCTCTTCATAATTTACTTTACTATACATTCTATTCATACATTTCTGAAGTTATTGATTTTAGTCTCATATCTATTTGATTAGATGATAGCATTTCATGCTAAAATTATCCATATTTGATGTATGAGAGTTTATACCTCAATATTTTGTTAAAACATATTAAACTTTCAAAAAAAAATTGATAAAAATCAAATGATAAAATGAGTTTTTTTCTAATAAGATATCTAATTTTTAAACTTAATACAATAATATTAGTAAATTATTGTATGCACATTGCATGAAAGTTAGGGATGATCATCTTGTCAATATTGAAAATGTCCAATAATGAATTTCATATAATAATTTTTTTTCACCAACTTTGTAATCAAAGTAGTGAACTTGTTTGCCTAAAATATGAATTTATTATTTTAAATTTATTTTACCAAAGAAAAATATATGTCATATTTTTTAATGTGGTTATTTTGATGCCAACCATATTGTGCTATCATAAATCTATTTTTGGATATGTGTTTAAGTTTTGTATAGGTTCACAATAGCAAAAATATAGTCATATTGATTTTCATGTGCATTTTATCTAAGTGAGAGTCCTTAGTGGTGATTTAAATCCAAAATTATATCCTATGAAGGAACCAGTGGTAGATATCTTCATAAATCCACTTGGTGCTACCAAGTTTTGGTAGTTTCATTCGATGTTGGGACTCTCAAAGTTTCCATTACGGAGGAGTGTGCATGATAATGTCACTTCCTAATGTCTATGAGTTTTTACTCCTTATATATACTTATTCTTATTATAAATCATTGTAAAATTCATGTGGAAGTTTTTTAATTTAAGTAACTTTGTGTGGAATTTTTAATTTTGTACCCAAATACATTAAAATCATACTTTGATCTATGCATGTTTGATTTTCAGAACATGCATTAGAGCATGATTCACATACTCAAACTCAAATTAATAGTTTCACCTCTTAGGTAAGTCTAAGTATGATTATTTTTCCTTTATCTAGTCATTTTTATATTTTGAATTTCAAATAAATGGGGGCAGGGGGGGTGAAGGGGAATGTAATCACTTAAAAGTTTACACTTGAGATTTAAGAGTGCTAATTGAGACCACATGTCCCTAAATTTATTTTAGACCTATCCTAAATCATATTTTGACACTTATCCAACCTTTTCTCAGGCCACAGACTTCCCTAGTCATCCCTAAATTAGTCATAGACCCTCATTATATGCATAACATCATGCTTAATTTGACAAAATGATCATGTTTAGTTTTTGTATTTGGTAAAATGATCATGCTTAGTAAGTTTGGATCTTTTTTGATTTAATGTTTTCATTTGATTATTGAGTAAATTCCATGCTAATATGCTTAGATACTCTCATTTGATTATTTTATCATTTGATTGTTTATACTAACATTCTTATGCACTTCAGTTGATAATAAGATATGTTATGACATTTAATGTGTAAATGTAGTTTGCATTGCTATCTCTTCATAATTTACTTTACTATACATTCTATTCATACATTTCTGAACTTATTTATTTTAGTCTCATATCTATTTGATTAGATGATAGCATTTCATGCTAAATTATCCATATTTGATGTATGAGAGGTTATACCTCAATATTTTGTTAAAACATATTAAATTTTTGAAAAAAATTGATAAAAATCAAATGATAAAATGAGTTTTTTCTATTAAGATATCTAATGTTTAAACTTAATACCATATTATTAGTAAATTATTGTATGCACATCGCATGAAAGTAAGGGATGATCATCTTGTCAATATTGAAAATGTCCAATAATGAATTGCATATAATAATTTTTTTCACCAACTTTGTAATCAAATTAGTGAACTTGTTTGCCTAAAATATGAATTTATTATTTTAAATTTATTTTACCAAAGAAAAATATATGTCATATTTTTTTATGTGGTTATTTTGATGCCAACCATACTATGCTATCATAAATCTATTTTTGGATATGTGTTTAAGTTTTGTATAGGTTCATAATAGCAAAAATATAGTCATATTGATTTTCATGTGCATTTTATCTAAGAGAGACTCCTTAGTGGTGATTTAAATCCAAAATTATATCCTACAAAGGAACCAGTGGTAGATATCTTCATAAATCCACTTGGTGCTACCAAGTTTTGGTAGTTTCATTCGATGTTGGGACTCTCAAAGTTTCCATTAAGGAGGAGTGTGCATGATAATGTCACTTCGTAACATCCATGAGTTTTTCCTCCTTATATATACTTATTCTTATTATAAATCATTGTAAAATTCATGTGGAAGTTTTTTAATTTAAGTAACTTTGTGTGGAATTTTTAATTTTGTACCCAAATACATTAAAATCATACTTTGATCTATGCATGTTTCACTTTCAGAACATGCATTGGAGCATGATTCACATACTCAAACTCAAATTAATAGTTTCACCTCTTAGGTAAGTCTAAGTATGCTTATTTTTCCTTTATCTAGTCATTTTGATAAGTTGAATTTCAAATAAAGCAGGGGGGAAAGGGGAATGTAATCACTTAAAAGTTTACACTTGAGATCTAAGAATGCTAATTGAGACCACATTTCCCTAAATTTATTTTAGACCTATCCTAAATCCCATTTTGACGTGTATCCAACCTTTTCTCAGGCCACAGACTTCCCTAGTCATCCCTAAAGTAGTCATAGACCCTCATTCTTGCATCTTAGCCCTTCGTGCCTAGTGTTATACCACTTAGACACTAGTTCCATAATAAGGATTATAGGGCCACATGTTGTTATTATCCCAATAATGATTCTAATTTCCTTTCCCTCACCTTTTCACAAATGGATATCTTTTCAAATCTAAAACCTCTTAAGGTTGGGCTAAACCACTTTTAGCACCTGCATAAGCACCATAATAGTATAAATACATGACTTTTAACCTTCTAACCACTATATGGAAATCAAACATAAATTACATATGTAAACTTAAAACAAGTTATGAATAATTAAGTTTATCAATGCCTATTCTTCCCTACTTCTGCATATTACCATATACAACATCATAAGCTTAAATTACCTAGATTTTCAGTCTCAAAAACATTTAGAGCACACAAGTCAACTATCATACTAGTTGCACTTGCACTTGCACTAGTACTTATGTGGGGAGAAGAACTACATCACGATTTATCCCTCTTTGGAGTATTGGTATATAGGCAACTCTCTTCATAGTGGGGTGTTGAGGATGTCCAACCTACCCCACTAAAAAACACAATTTTAGATTGTATCAAATAGATGCCCTAACAACATGGAGGATTAAGTGTTTCTCATAAAATCAATCAAAATAATAAATATATAGGATTTTAGAACTTGTACATGTAGTAACAAACCTTACATATCTAGACACAGGTGCACCCAAAATCTTAGGATAGTCCTACACAAATGACACTACCATTAAAATAAGGACAATGCCACATAGAACTACTATCCAATTATGGTGATACCGTCCAAGAGGGGTTTTGATATTAATATTTTATTTGTGACACTGAAGCCAATCTTTTCCCTAGTTTTCAACATCAAGATCATTCATCTCAATCATTTTCCATCTAAGTTCTTACTTGCATTATTTATTGCTATTTTTAGAAAGATAAAAATTATTCAATTCTATAATAGATCAATGATTGTATTTATTGCATATTATTACCTTGATTTAATATACTTATCTCTTTAAAAAACATAGGATTTCCATTCACTAAGTCCTAAAAGCTTAAAAAAATGTATTCAATATATGAAGCATTTTATAGAACAATATGTTGGTCGAGGTCATTTCTCTAAGCATGAAGCTATACTTATTTATTAAAGATAATAGAATTAATGTGTGTCAGTAATTGAGAAAAGAGTTTAATTATTATATATTTTGATTAAATGTGTCAATTAATAGACGACGATTGGATTATTAGTGTAAAATAAAAATATTGCATTGCCCCTTACTGGTGGCTGAACTCAAAAAATAGGTGATTAACAATAGAGTTCCATTGTGGTTTATTCTATGTAAATCTTAACATAATTTTACCATTATCAATTATTTTATTTTAAATTAAGTTACATATATCTCAAATGATTTTGTAGTCATGAACTAGTGTTGATTTTATCCGAAAAGAAGATGTTAGTGTACGGTCCAACTCTACTAGGTAGTTCAATTAAAGAATCAATAGCTTGATGATTAAATTATTCTTTAGTTGGATTCAGTTAATTAAATAATATTTTATTTAAGAGTTAAATTATGTGACGGTCTAAAGTCATTGAATGATTATCCCTAAAGATGAAAGTTTACAATTTAAGTTTATTCTTAGTTGCTTTTGGACAAGATGATTTCAATAACAAACATAAAAATGATATTAAGTTAGTTATATTATATAATTGTTTATTTATAAACTACACTAGATATCTATAAGGATACCAATTGATCATAGTAATTTATTTACATGCACTATTGGGCTCCACTCAGATTTCTTAGGTGATTGATTGGTTGACTTTCCATGCAATTTTTAGCCATAAAGGTTCTTATAAACTGATAGGTTGACACAATAATTTTTTATTCTTAAGACAATTATTAAGTCTAAAGGGTTCATAAGTGGTTATAAACCCTAACACATACTCAAGGACAACATTTGAGATTGATGTAATGGGAAAAATACTATTCATATATCACTATTCATGATTACTACTCAATGATGATGTGGTAGACACTATTGATTTTGTTGAGGTGTCCACAATACTATTTTTTGATTACTTAGGTGGCATGGGTTTAATTTTTAATGTGGGGTAAGAAAAAATTTGTCAAAAAATTTAACATACCCTATTTGGAAGCTTTTGCTAAGTGGGAGACATAAGTCACTATTTCATATTTTCATCTTACTTTCCATGTGACCTTATTTGAAGGTGGCACCAACTTTCCAATATGTTTTATCATTGGTCAAATATGACCCCACGAATCATGTGGTGTATCATTTCCTTGGGACTCACCTTGTCTCTTGACAAAATTCCCTCCATGTGAAGGAGTGGGATGAATTTTGGGCCCCTTTATGTTTCTTTCCTTCATTCTTCCTTTGTAAATCTATAAATGAATGTATTTATTTTGACTTAAGTATGCTAGGTTATAATGGAGGAAATTTAGTGAGTATAAGCTTGGGTATAAGCTTAAAATCCTTTTGAAAGCCTCTTGGTCTTGTGAATTCAAATTTATGTATGTGGTGAGAGATAAGCTTTGTTGATAAAGCTTTTGTATTTGTGATGATTGATTAGAGAATGCTAAATCTATGATGGGTTTATGTATTTTATGGAGTATATGGATTGTTTAATCCATTATGTGGTTGAAGGCCACATCAATGAGTATAAAAATTGATTAACACCCACATCAAATGGTATCAAAGCTTTTGTATTTTAAGTTATACAGAGTGTTGACTTCATCAACTAGTATCAAACCAAGTAAGATGCCTATGGAGAGGATCTTCTTGAGAGAGTGAATTGTTTTATTTTTTAGGTTTTAAATATGGAAAAGAAGAGTGGCAGAGTACAACTAGATAAAGAATATATGAATAATCTAAACACATGGGATAGACTATTAGAGTTTTTGCTAAAGATATTTAAAGATTTTGAGAATGAATAAGAAGAAAACTTGGTCTGTGAGATGGTAGACTCCCTAAAATCAAAGGTGTCTACATTGAAGAGAGATATATCCACCTAGAGGAATCAATAATTTGAAACCAAGAAGAGTTTCATCTGGAAGAGAAGAAGATGAGTGATAAGAATATGGTTGTCATTGAAGATAATAAGGATTTGTAATGTGATTAGCCCATAGGAGAAGGAATCATCATGAAGGAGCATGTAAATATGATATTAAGTGAAAATGATGTTAAATACCCATTATTTAATGATGGGGAAGAATGTATGAAGACCCATGAGTGGGATAATGTTTCCATGATGAAAAAAATTGAAGAAAATGAATAATTCAACAATGTAGATTTTCATGTGGGAGAAGTTTACACCTATGTAGTATGGCATGTTGGTAAATAAATGTGAGTCCATGGGGAATTTATAGGAGATTAAAGTTTCATCCATGAATATTTACATAAAGAGTAAAGCATCCATGAAGAGATGCAT
This sequence comes from Torreya grandis, assembly GCA_037957365.1. Lineage (NCBI taxonomy): Eukaryota > Viridiplantae > Streptophyta > Pinopsida > Cupressales > Taxaceae > Torreya > Torreya grandis. The sequence continues at coordinate 175,694 of JARHVA010002104.1, read as the reverse complement.
ATGAAATAAAGGATAATTGAAGATAAGTTAGGGGTTTCTATGGCAGAAACCATGGATGAGGTTTTTGTACAAGCTAGTGCACATGTGGAGGAGATGATCGAGGATGTTGTGAAAAAAATGCACATGTGGAATAACCCAATGTTGCAGGTATTAAATAAGGATTGCAATTTTATTGTGAAGAAAATTTTGAGATGGATGTACAAGTGATTTCATATGAGGATAATGTGGAGGATTATCTTGCATCCATGAGACAAGAGTTATAAGTGGATGTGTTTTGTTATGTCGAAGATAATCCAATAGTTTTTTGGATGATGAGTGAACAAACCCAAGTGGGATTTTAGTAGAGGTGGATGGTTAGTCATGGGCTAGAGCTCACATGGATAGATAAGATACATGACATAACATCTTTGTGAAGGAGGTCAATTTTGGGTGGGTATAATCCCATGAGTTTTTATGGTGGGTTGGACCCATGTATGCATCCATTATGATATGGATGAGATTTTTATGGAAGAGGATGGTTTTAGGGCCAATACGTAGATAATATAAGTAGATTAGGAAAAAATAATTTTTTAGGTGCATTGGTATGTTGGATGGGGATGACATTGCCATTACCCTTTATAACCAAAAGAGTGGTTCTATCACTTACCCCATCTATGTGATCAAGAGATCACATTATTTACCTCGGGTGTCTAATGAAAGAGCATCCAAGAGATTGATAAATATTACATCACCCAAAAATAGAGTGGTGTGAATTGTCTTTTCTCAAAATAAATGGGAAGGATACAATCAAGGTAACTCATGGGAGCTAAGTTGATTTCAAATATAAGAGAATGATGTAATGGAAAAAACAATATTCATTCAACACTATTCATGAGCATTATTCATTAATGATGTGGTAGACACTATTCATCCCAGTGAGGTGTCCACAATACTAGTCCTGAGTATTTAAGTGGCATGGGTTGAATTTTTCATGTGGGGCAAGAAAATAATGGTCAAAAAAGTAAATCTACCCCTTTTGGAAGCTTTTACTAAGTGGGGAGACATAAGTCACTATTTTAGATTGGCATCTTGCTTTTCCATGTGCCCTTGATTAAAGGTGGCACCAACTTTTGAAGATGTTTTGTCCTTGGTCAAAGATGACCCCATGGAGCATGTGGTATATCATTTACTTGGGCCTCACCTTATCTCTTGAAAATATTTCCTCCATGTGAAGGAGTGGAATGAATTTTAGGCCCCATTGTGATTATCTCAATCATTATTCCTTTATAAATCTATGAATGAATGTATTTCCTTTGCTTTAAGGAGGCTAGGTTGGAATGGAGGTGGTTTTTTGAGAATAATCTTGGGGATAATTTTTAAATACTCATTAGCTTTTGACTACCAAGTTATGTATGTCGTGAGGGATAAGATTTGTTGATATAGCTTTTGTAATTGTGAATATTAATGAGAGAATGCTAAATTTATGATGTGTTTGTGTATTTTTTAGAGGATATGGACTATTTAATCCATTATGTGGTTGGAGGCCACATTAAAGATGAATAAATTAATTACTCATCTAGAATGCAAGTCAATCAAGTATTTTCTTATAAATTTTCGAAAAGTCTTGAATTATATTGCATGGAATATTTATGAACTTTGAGTGGGTTATGAATGGAAAGAATTTTTATGATTTGAAAGCCTAATGTTGTAATCTACTCCATTAATACAATTTTAATAATTTAATTTAATATATTTTATTAATGGGTTCATTGATTTAATGAATATAATATGGACTTCCATGGGTACTAACTATGATGAACCAATGAACAAGGTGGTATAGTTTGAGGTTATAACCACATATACTATTCATGACCTCATGTAAGTTTAATAGAGACTCCAATTTAGATCACCAACATCAATTTCAAAAACTAATGATGTTTATCTCTTCTAACAAACATGGTTGGATAAATTATGCCTTTGGATGATCGTTGTGGACTTTGCTCTCAGTTTAGTAAATCCTAGTTACCTAACCTCATCAGGATTATTATCTACTACTCTTTTAACAAGGTTCACCTTAACTCATGATGTAATGTGCATACTAAGATTTAGATATGTAGTGAAAATCAACCATTAAATGATTATATTATTGGAATGTATGAGAATAACATCTAAAAATTAGGTTTTTAAGAAACTCAAAATTTTGGGGTCATAACAACTAGTATAATAGCCTTAGTTTATAGAAAATAATGAAATTTTTGGTCTAGATATATATGTTTAAATGTGATTAGGATGGTAAGATATAGAGATACCTAAGAAAACTAGAATGTCAAAAGTGATCTAGTTGAAAATCGTGGTCTAGATGAGCATGCATATGTTGATGTTGACGTTGATCATGATGGCAGCCAAGCTGAAAATTAGGAAAACCCTAAAGAACCTAATATTGAGGAATAAAATTTTATTCTAAATGGCATCTTGTTTGCATTACATAATATTTAAGGGTAAATGTAAATTTATGGATAGAGATTGACTCACCTATAGAATCTACAAGACAGTGGGTAGGAAGAAGAGCTTCATGATGTGAACCCAAAGTAACCTAAGGTTGTGGAACCCATCATAAAGGAGAAGAAAAATCTTTTTCCTCTTATATTTTATAGAGAGGACACTAGTGATGTTTTTGAGGCATGGTTGATTAATTTACAGAAGTATTTCACTTTGCATAACTTGGGTTCTAAATTTAACGCATGCATCAAAACTTACCAACTCATAGGTGATGCAACCTTATGGTGGAATCACTTATGTGATCATAAGGTGTAAAATTACTTAACTATTTCATGGAAAATATTTGAGAAGCAGTTCAGTAAAATATATATGAACATCATATATAAATAATAGAAAATCACTAAGTTTTAATTGTTGAAATGAGGAATTATGACATTTTATGAGTATGAAAACAAGTTTGTAGGACTTATGTGCCATGTTAAATATATACAAGATGAGGAAATAAAGGTCACCAAGTTTAAGCTAGTTTTAAATGACATATTGGTGCATGATGTGAATATGACACACCCTAATACCCTAGCTACTACTCTACAATTAACACATTGTGATGAGGAAAAAGAGAAGTCTCGCTAGAAGGAAAAATAAAACTTATAGAATAGTAGGCTAAAAATTAATTCAAAAATAACTATTCCACTTGTAAGTAAGAATTTCAAGAGGAATCACCAAAAGAAGACTGTTGGAAAAAGTTTTAATCTTGGAGGAAAATTCAAGAATAATAAGAGTTATAAATACCACTCTTTTGCTAAGAAACATGTTAAAGGAAGTGATCAAAAATTATTTTGTGGAATTGTCAAAGGAGATAGCATTGGCTATCTTCCAACAAAAAATATGGTAATATGTTGGGAATGTGATGAAAATCATTACCACAAAGACTGCTTGAAACTGAAGGGCAATCACAAGGACTACACTATTCTAGACAACAAAAATGTATAATTTTAGTTAACTTTAATTGAAACCCAAGGTGTAGAATGAGGAAATAATCTAGCTGGAGACCATCAATATTATGGTTTAGTGCTATATGAGGAAGAAAATTGTAGCAAGTATTGGTCCAATGGGATAAAATGGGTGAAAGAAGTGTTACCTAAGAAGATAAAAATATTTTCTAGGAGAAATTTACTTGATTATTTTAGGCCCCAAGGATGGATCCATTCTTAATGGAGGGTGAATGTCATGACCACACCTTCTTAGTAATTTTTTATGACTATATTTGAGACTATTTTATTTTATAAACACTTTATTATGGACATTAGGGAGTATTTTAGAAATTTTAATATTGTTTCAAATTGATTTTTTATCTAGTACTCTTTATATACTTGTTTAGTATTGTTATATCCTCAAATACTATTAATCTATGTTTCTCATCTTGGATGCAGATGATGCCTTAGATGAGCTGGGATGGACATGGAAGATGACATGTAGTGGAAAAAGTGTAGTATGTAGCTAACGGTAATAACATGATGTAAGTGTGGTCAAACCCAAACCTTTTGTTTGTAAATGTTTGATTTGAATATATGTTTGTTAGTCTTATGGAATTAATATTTCATCTAGTTAATTTTATTATTTCAGTTTTCATCTTTCTCTTTCATGTTGGCATTTTGAGCAACCAATCAACATTAGTTAGAGAATGTGTTCATTCTAAAACTGATGTATCATCTTCAATTCAAGATGAATTTTTCATATTAGTACATGGGAAAAAAAATTTAGTGGTCATGAACCTTTTTATAATTTTTAAATTGTCTATTTTTAAGACCCTTTTCTAGGTCTAAATGAATATTTCCAATGAAAAGTCTATAAAATGGATTATTGTGTTATCACAAGTAACCCAGTCCATGGATTAACTTATGCATGAATGTTTGTAGACACTAATAAGGATAGGCAATGATAATTCAAGTTCATTTTATTAATTAAATCAAACCATAAGTCACAAGGACCTAGGTCGATGGCATGTAATCATAGTAGTTGATAAACCTAACCACATAAGTAACTCAGTGGTTAACTTTGGCATGTCATACTCAATTAGGGTTTTAATTTTATCAATCTACTCAATGGTTTTACTGGATGGTGCATGAAATTTATCAAATGCATATAGGGGGTTGAGGGTTTTTAACTCAAATTCATGAATGCCATAGCTATGCATAATATTTGATGGGATTTCAAGAGGAAGTTACACTTGGTAAAATAGGAAGTTATACAAGTTAGACTACCATTAGGAACAAAAATGAAACAAATAAAAAATAATGGTGGAAAAAAAGGATGGAGGTAGTATAAGTAAGATATATGCATGAGTAGAGAGAAATGTGAAAGCTATCGAGCCTTATCTGACATAACATTGTGTATTAAAATAAGTAAATGGTAAATAATTTCTATCTTAATCAATAAGGTTACATTGGGTGATTTTATTAATTAAATAGACTCTTGTTTAAGGTTTGGGAGCATGGAAAGGCTCTTGAATAAACTTGAACTATTCATCTATTTGGAATGCAGTCAAAGAAACCTTGTTGGGTGAGATAGTGAGTTTCACTTTGCCCAGTGAACTAAAAGGAACATGAGTTAATGGTTACTCTTGTATTTTATCTTATTTTTCATTTGATATTTTTTTAATGGTTGTTTTCTAGGTTTGGTTTTGAACCCTAGTGTCTTAATAGCATTTTGATTTATTTATGTATATCCATTTTTGTAGGGTTCATTTTGTGATTTTAAAATATTTTGATATGACATTTAGTGTTGGGTGTTTTCTATTACCTTGAGATTTATTGGTTTCTTGCAAACCCAAAAGTTAGTCCTTGACCCTATTGCATCATGATTTTAGTACTATATGGATGCTCTGAGGCTGCCATTAGGTTTTTTATTTAACATACAACTGATGGTTGGGGTGGATATGGAAACACACCAATGGATGGGATAATTATTCTTGCATAGAGAGAGTTATTCTCATAGACATGTTCTTTTTGGATGAAGTTTATGTTGGATTATATTGTTTATGTATACATTTTGAAACATAAACCATTTGGCATGAATAGAGGATGAATTATATGCCTATAAATTAGTATTTCATTATTTCATTGTAACAAATAAATATTGTTGTATTAAATGAAATCAATTATTGGGTAGTTATATAAAATAAACATCAGTTTGATTGATATTATAGTTATTCAGTTAATTCAAGAAGATTGGATGTTAGTCGACTCATTATTTGTACTTAATTTTTTTTGTGAAAATAATATCTATGTTCTATGAATTTATCCTTGATGTCATTTAAAAATTAAATTGAAGTCTTCTCTAACATTGGTTCTAAATGTTAATATTATTTTGGAAATAATATTCTTGTGTTTAGAGTCTATTTCAGGTGATTGTGTAGTATTTTTCCATTTGGTCATTGAAGGTTTCTTCCATTAAATAGTGTAATTGTGTTATATGACTAGTAAATTTCCATTTAGTAAACCACATGCATATAACAAATTATTTCATTTTAATTAGAAAGTATGTTATTCTATCCCTTCATTCTTATATTATTATTTGATTTACTGGAAATGTATTGTATAAGTAATGGGATTATTATGCACATATCATATACATATTTTCCTTATTTCAAATGTATTTTTTAATTGGAAAAAAATTGATAACAATATTATAGTGATGTAGATATGTTTTTCATCTCATTGATGCAAATCTATTTATAATATCATGCATATAAGGGTATGGATGGTACTCAATGCTAAGAATAAAATTGTATAGTTTTAGTTGTTCTAAAGAAGTTAAAATGAAAAATCAAATGATAAGAAAAACACATGTGGTTAAGTATTATTATTTATAAGTCATGTGGTTCATTTTACAATTTTGCATGATCATTGGAACTCGATTACAATTACATGTCACTTTTGTTTATAATGATGAGTGATAATATCTTCCTTTGATTATGAAGAGTGATTAATCGCTATTGAATCTGACTTATGTATATGTATATGATATATTAAGCATTATGTGAAACAATACATTGGTTGACATCATTTATCTAAGCACGAATTTATACTTATTTATCAAAGATAATAGAAGCATTGTGTGTCAAACATTTCAAAAAGAGTGAAACTGTTATTTATGTTGATGAAATGTGTCACTTTATAGGATGATGTTTGGATTATTAGTGTAAAAATAAAATCTTTCATTGCCCCTTTTTGGTGGTATAACTCCAAAAAAGAGGTTAGGCTTCATTATATAGTTTCATTTTATTTTATTCAATCTAAATCTTAACATAATGGTATCATTAGTAATTATGTTATTTGTAATTAAGTTACATAGATCTCAAATGATTTCATAGTCATGAACTAGTGTTGATATTATCATATAAGAAAATGTTAGTGTATGGTCTAACTTTGTTAGGTAGTTTGGCTAAATAATTGATAGATTAATGATTAAATTATGCTTTAATTAGATTCATCTAATTAAAGAATATTTTTATTCAAAAGTAAAATTATGTGATGGTCCAAATTCATTGAATTATTATCCCTAATTATGAAAGTTTACAGTTTAATTTTATTCTTAGTTAATTATGGACAATATGGGTTCCTTAAAATAAATAAATAGGTTATTAATTTGGTTTGATTATACAATTGGTTTTCGATAAAATACACTAGAGATCTATAGGGAGACCAATGAAGCATGGTAATTTATTTACATGGACCATTGGGTTCCACTCATATTTCTTAGGTAGTTGATTGGTTAACTTTCCATACAATTTTTAGTCATGAGGGTTCATATAAACTGATAGGTTCACACTTAATATTTTTTGACTCTTTAGATAATTATTAAGTCTTGATGATCCATGAGTTGATATAAACCCTAACACATACTCAAGGTCAACATTCAGGATGAATAAAATAATTATGCATTTGGAATGTAATTCAATCAAGTATTGTGCTTGCGGATGTTTTCAGAAGTTTTGAATTAAATTGTATGGAATCTTTATGAACTTCAAGTTGGTTATGAATGGAAATCCTTTTTATGATTTGAAAGCCTAATGTTTTAATCTACTTCATGAATGTAGGTTTGAATAAGTTAAGTCAATATATTTTTTAAATAGATTCCTTGACATAATGAACATAAAATGGACTTTTATGGGTGCCAACAATGTTAAACCAATGAGCAAGGTGGCATAATATACAGTTAAGACTCTATAATACATCCATGAACTCATGTAAATTTAGTATAGATTCCAATTTAGAACACTGACATGAAGTTAAAAATTTAGTAATCTTTATCTCTTCTAACAAATATGGTTAGATAGATGATGACTTGTATTTTATTGTAACTATGTTGTCTTGAATGATCATTATGGAATTTCCTCTTAGTTTAGTAAATCCTAGATATAGACCCTCATCTGGATTATTAGCTACCACTAATTTAACAAGGTTAACTCTAAATCATGATGTAATATGCATACTAAGATTCATTTGTGTGGTGCAACTCAACCACTGAATGAATCTAGTGTTGGAATCTATGAATCTAGTGTTGGAATCTATGAGAATAACTTCTAAAAAGTAGAGTTTTGTGATAACTTGGAAAATATCCATCATGATTTTACCTTTGAATTATATACCTATTCATTATCAAAAGGCTCATGTTTATTATATCTTTATGCCTAATTTCTTATCTCTTAGTCTAATCATTGTTATTATGATGACCAAGCCTTATATATTGGGTAAAAATCTCTAAACTTGATCATTATCCTTCTTTATAAATTTTGGACTTGTATGTACTTTTTAGCTTCTTAGACACTTACATCCTAGATAAACACCTACATCAGTGCATATTTCCACCTTTATTACAAAGCTTGTAGTGCCTAAAATTCATCAAATTTGCAAACAAAATTTATGCTAAACATTATCTTAAGTGTTTTAGTGTGATATATTTTCAAAATGGATTGGTATATATTCAAGATCAACCCTCATTCTTTCCTCACCTATAAATCATATACAACTCACAAGGAAATATATAAAGAATCACTCATATATTCAAGAGAAACCCTCGTTCTTTCCTCACCTATAAATCACATATAACTCACAAGGAAATATACCAAGAAGCACTCAATCAAGCATTCAAGTGATCAAACATGCTCCACTCATCCCTATTTCCATAGTCATATGATTAGTATTTCCACAAGTCTAAAGAATTCAAATAGGAGTCCATGATCCATATTTTCCAAGTTAAACTCTAGGTCACTAACACATTACATCCTTGTACCATACAAGCCAACATGTAAGGGAGAACTACAAAAGTCTGAGGCCCTCTTTTGAGAATTGGTTGTGTAGGAAACACCAATTGATAGAGGGATCTTTATGGTAAGTTGATATTATGATCCCACTAACCTATTTTTACCACAGTCACTACAAGATTGAACAATCTAGGGTTTGATCATTTGAAAAAGAGTGACAACATGTGCATGTGATCCATGTGCCTCAGAATAAATGCAATAAAAAACCTAAAAGGCTCCAGTTACCACATCCATATCTAGTCAGTATTCCATAAATGAAACCTATGTCAAATTTAGACAACTATGTGAATATAATTATCTAGATCCAATGCAAGCATACAAGGCCATATAAATAATATTCCCAATTTTTGATGATTGTTTCAAGATCACCTTCTAGTCCACTTATATCATGTTCCAGATTATATCTTCATGAACATAATAAAATAGTTAAGTATCATTGTTCCCTATTCATTTCAATATTTATCAATAACTTTACTTTACTATTTTTATAAATTTCAATTTTATAACTTCATAATATTATTTATGTAAGTTTCTATTAATTGGCATACTCATTTGGTTAGTTCACTATCCTTGTGTAAAAGCTAATCTTATACCCCCTTAACCCTAGAAATACCCTTATCTAAATTTAGGTTTAAACATTCACCACATTTCTTCCTTTGTGTGATCACTTTATATGACCTATTTAATTTTTAAAATGTGATCACAATTTTATTAAACATTAGCTACACAATTTTTTATATGTCGCATAATTTAAATGTGGCCACTTTTTATTTTGTAAGCCTAAAAGGTAATGGAAAAAATTGTGGCACATTCCTATTTATATTTATTTATCCAATGTATCTATGTTAAATATAAATCCAAATTTGATCCCATTGATCTTATTGATGTGCTAAAAATATATGCAGTGCACATGTTTTTTTTATGAGGTTATAAAACAAAATCACGGAAATATATGAATCCACTCCATGAACATGATAATTCCATGATCAATTAGTTATTGTCACATATCAATACATAGTGTTCATATTAAATAAAATATTTAGGTCATCATTTATAGGATAAATCCACATGGCCACTACAACTAAGGCAAAGTAACACGTGGACTATAATAATATTATACATATAAATGTTATTATTCCTAGGTGTCATTAGTTGCTTTTGTCTTTTTTTAATAAATTGGTTTCCATTCCCATATGATTAGCAAAGGTTATTTAGGGATGTGAAGTGAACAACCATTTCTTGGTTTATTTATTGTAATGCTTTGCTCCATTTTAATTTGAATTTTGAAGCCAATTTTGGCTTGCACCAAATATTTCTCATTATCATTCCATTAATAAATTATCCATCCTGATAAAGATACCAAAGCTATAGATTTAAATATTGTTTCTTTCTTCTCTCCTCCATTCAAGTCGTACTCAAGGCATTTTGACTAATTGAAGGCATTTTTAATAGATAATGGTGCATTAAAGCTAAACATGAGTATGTAATAACTATTTAGATAGGCTAAAAATGTGAGGTAGGTGTTGTGTACAAGTGTTGGGCTTCTATCTGAGAGTCTTCAGACCTATGGCATTTCCCAATTGGTATTTCACTATTTTTTCAAACTTCTTTATTTTACTATTTTTTGACTTCCTATTGTATAGAGATACGTATAGACATGTGTAGTAGTGTGTTGGTACATTGAGCATGGATGTTATGATAACATGAATAGATATTCAGTGTTTGTATCTTTTTAAAATTATTATTTTAAATAAAATTTCAAATTTTAGAATGCTTATCATTGGCATCATGCCACAATAGAATATGTGGATGTTTAATAATCATGGCAGAAAGTTAAATGCATTTTCCTTAGTCATAAATCTGATTTTGACCATTCAAGAAGGTAAAAAAGGCATAGTTACATCTCTGAATATTTTTGAAGATCTTGAATGCTAATTGGCACTTTTGAAAGTCCTCATTATTTTCTAAATAAAGCTAAGAATTAGATTTTGAAGTAGTTGTACCATTTCAATATTGAAATTTTATATTATATATGGAGTGGTACACAAAATTTTAAGATTTTTCATTTAAAAAGCAAGATTTTATTATATTTTAAATGCTAATTTACAAATATTGAAAATAATTTCAATTTGAAGCATTTTAAATTATCATTTTAGAATGCCACTCTAATTAAATTTGGTGAAAAATAACCAATTTTACAATTCAAGGAGAAATAAGGAGGATACTCTTTTATCTCTTAAATTTTGTCAAAAAATGTATATCTAAAATTCAAGAAAAACTTATTATATTTTCAAGTATAAGATTTTCTTGTTAAGTTGGTGTTAATGGCATGATGAATCATTTTCATGTGTCACCTAGGTACCATAGACCACTCTACTCTCACATGCCTTAAATCATGTTTCACATACAGTCAAAAATATATAAAAGGAGATATTATTCCATGTATTTATGGGTATATAGGAAGGGTGGGTACAAATAGAGGTTTTGTATATCAAATTAGTGGTATATAGTAAATGGGACTATTTGGAGTGATAAGGAAACAATTTGGTGGTTTCAAAAATTCAAAATTCAAAATTCAAAATAAAAATAATGCATTCAATAAAATCAATCCTTGGAACAACATTAACCAAAAAAATAGCTAGTTAGAATTGTCTTAGCAAGTGGATAACATGCTCATCTTCAATGATCTATGGTTTAACATTTGTGATGGAGAGTCACAACCAGTTGATCCAATAGGGAATGAAAACTATATTGAAATATGGAAGCAAAAAAACCAAAAATCATTTACCTTGATGAGGATTTTAATCAATAGAGATGTTTTTTATTATATTCAATGGTGAATTACTCCATGAGAAGTAATTCACAAATTTAGATAACTATATGATTATTACTCAAAGTTGGAATTCATTCAATTACAATTGAAGTTGTTCAACCTCAAGTTGAAATATGGTGATGTGATGAGATTAGCTTGAGAAATAAATGAAATAAATCTTGATGTGGATCCACAAATGTCAAAATCAAAATCTTTATGACTGCATTCATAAAACCCCTTCTTCCCAACTATTAAACCTACTTGGAATATATACAAGCAAGCAAGCAATTGAAGACTCTCACATTTGATTAATTGGTTTAAAATATGGTGGAAAGAGAAAAAAAACTTTGGAATAAAAAATAAGTCCATAGGATAAAGTGTGTGTTATGTAAAGGGAAATTTTTCAAAGACATCCAATAAGGTCATGTCTTCCAATAGTGAAGGCAATAATAAATACAAACATAAAAACAAGGAAAAATGCAAATAAAATGATAATCAAGGTGGTCAAAATAAAAAATAGAATGATAAAAAAAATCTCTATTGCAAATGATGTGACATAAAAATAACTCACAAGGCTCATGAACCCAAAACACCACATTATAAAATTGAAGCATACCATAAGAAGAAATACAAAAAATCAAATAAATAAATAAAAGATCCAAAATCTACACAATTCACCAAAGAAATTGTGTTTTCCAATACAGATGATGAAACGAACACTGTCTCAATTAATTCATCATGGTTTGATGCTTGGATTATTTTTTTTAGTTCCACTCTATGTATGAAATTCTGAAAAAGACTTATTCTATGATTTTAATGAAGAAATTTTTGGTTTAGTATATCTCGTAGATATATCAAGTCTACAAGCACAAGGAAGAGGTATAATATAACTCAAGTTTCTAGGGCTTCCATATTTCAAACTCTAAAATGTTCTCTACCTTTCTCAACTAAAAATAAGCTTGGTGTCCCTAGTGCTCATGAGGAAACAAGACCATTCCATCCTGTTGGATAATGGTCATGTCACTATCAGAAAAAAAATGTGACAATGCAGTTGTCTTGACTGGTTATGAGGAAGGAAAGTTTCTCAAACTTAGGGGTGAGCCATCAAATTCAAAGAATTATGATCATATCATTGAAATAAAATGTCTCTAAATATGTTTTGGCATGCTATATTTAGGCACACTCACTATAATAGTATGCATGTGTTTTAAAATAATAGTTTTTTTTTGAATGCCTACATTCCTTGCAAAGTTAGAAGAAAAGTGTGAATCGTGCATTTTGGCAAAACATGCAAGAGAATTGTTACCCAAGTCACAATGGAAATCAAATAAAAATTTACAATTAGTTATCTCTATCTTGTGTTCTCTTCCAGTTCTCATAGCTATAGGTCATAAGTGCTTCATTTTGTTCATTGATCACTGTAAAAGAATTACTTGGATATAGTTTTTGAATAATAAATTAGAAGCCTTTAAGACTTTTCAAAAATATCAAACCATGATTGGAAATGAAGTTCAAACCCACATCAAAACACTTGGGATAGGTAATGGTGTGAATACAGTTCAAAGAATTTGAATTCTATAGCAAGAAAAATGGGATCAAACATCATCTCATAGTTCCTCACACTCTATAACAAAATAAAGTTATAGAAAGGATGAACAAAATTGTGATGACTATGGATTGGGATATGTTTTAATTTAAAGGTGTAAAGTTGCACTTTTGGGTGGATATACTTTCTGAATAAAAAATCAAAAGCCTTATCAAATGGTTATGGCACATAGCAATGCATCAACGTATTCATCCCTCTTGGATAGTTCATATGCCACCACATTTTCCTTGCCTTTCTTGTAGACTATTTCAAAATCTTGGCCTAACATCTTAGTTACCCATTTCTATAATTTTTTTGATGACAGCTATTGTTCCAAAAAATATTTGAGACTATCATGATTAGTGTTTACCTAAATGTGATGACCCATCAAATAAGGTCTCCATTGTTTTATTGCATGCAGAATGGCCATTAATTCCTTCTTATAGATGGGCTTGAGCTAATTTTTACCCTTCAATTGGAAAATTTGAAATGCAAGTGGTCTACCTTCTTGCATGAGCATAGCACCCATACCATATCCAGATGCATCAGATTCAACCATTAAATTCTTAGAAAAATTAGGAGTGGCCAACACTGCAATGGTACACATAGCTAGTTTCAATTGTTCAAATGCCTTAGTAGTTATATCAGTCCACGAGAAGGAGTATTTCTTCAATATAGAGGTAAGTGGGGTTGAAATGCTATCAAACTTTTTGACAAACCTACGATAGTAACCAGTTAGCCCCAAAATCCCCTTAATTACATGAGTGTCTTAAGAACTGACCGATCCATCATTGCTTGGATTTTTTTAGGATCCACTTTCACTCCTTCATTTGAAACCATATGACCCAAATACTCAACCTCACAAGCTCTAAAAGTACATTTAGAAGGTTTGACATACAATTGATTTTTTTCTATAATTGAGGGTACCTATTTCACATTTTGTAAATGGTCTTCCTAATTTTTATTGTAAATAAAGATATCATCAAAAAATACTAGAGTAAATTTCCTCAAAAATGGCCTAAAAATAGTATTCATCAAATTCTAAAAGGTGGATGGTGCATTTTTTAGACCAAAATTCATAACCGTAAACTTGTAATGACCCTCATGATTCTTGAAAGTTTTTTCCAGTATGTCTTCATCATGGATTCAAATTTGATGATACCCAAAATGCAATTCTAACTTGGTAAAATAAAGACCACCATGAAATTCATCTAGAAAATTATCAATGATAAGAATAGAAAACTTATTTTTGATAGTGTACTTATTGAGCTCTCTATAGTCAAGGCACATGCTCCAAGTGTCATCTTTTTTTATCACCATGACAACTAGAAAGAATATTCACTTTGGTTGTGGTGAATGATTCTTGCATCCAACATTTTTTATACCAACTTTTTTAATTTCACCTTTCAGAGCATAGGGATACTTATATGGCTTGATGTTGGGTGGTGTACTACCAAGAATAAATTTGATGGCATGATCATTCATGTGGTTGGGTAGAAGTCCTTTCACCATGTCACCAAAAATAACATAATGGGCATCAATCACTTATTGTAAATCAAGGAGTTTATATGGCTAATTTAGTTAGACTTCAATGGATAACAAGTGATCTACAAATCCCTTAGCACCCTTTCAAATAATCTTGGTCTTTGATGGGAGCTAACAAGTTGTGAATATTTATCCTTTAATCCCCTTAGCTCAAATGTCCTTCCCTCAAAATAAAAATGCATGAATATTTCTTATAAATTCATCTCAATAATGCCCAAAGTGGTGAGCCACTATATCCTAGAACAATATTGGCTCCACCCATGGGAATAATAAACATAGATTAATCTAAAAGGTAGTCTCCATGGCCATCTTAATACTATGGCATTTTCTTGAACAACTGACAGTGCCACCATTTGCAATCATGACCTAAAATTTTGGAGTGGGTAAATGAAATAGTTCAAACAAGCAACCAACTTACTATTGATGAAGTTATGTGTGCTCCTAGAATAAATCAATACAGTAACATTTTTTTTATTAAGGAAACCCACCACTTTAAGAGTTTGGGGAGTACTAATACCTGAAATGGCATGACAAAAAATAGTAGGCTAAGAGTCTTCAGATTCCTCCTCAAGTTCTTTAACATCCTCATTAATTGCCTCTTCATTATATTCATCCTCATTGGCACCTTAAATGTAAAATAAATTCTTTTCAACACATTTATGTCCTTTACTCCATTTACTATCATAACTATAACACAAACCTTTTGCTTTCTTCTCCTTAATTTGTTAAGGTGTCAATATAGTGGTTTGAGGAAATGATGGTGCTAGAAAGGTGCAATCATGACCAGTAGTGAAAGTTTTCCATTCAACCATCTCTTTTTCTTCTACCATGCATGCCCTTAGGATAGCTTCTGATATAGATGATGTATTAAACATCTGAACCTCCAATTGGATGTTATCTTTGAGTCCACCCAAAAAAATATCAATCAAATTTTTCTCAATGATGTCTTCCACTGATAAGGATAGATTTTTAAATTGATGAATATAATATTTTATAGTTCCTATTTGATGGAATTTGTCTAACTGACTGAAGTGATTCGTAGAGACATCATTTTGATAATGAACCAAAAACTCATTAGTGAAAATAAACCATGTAATAGGAGCACCATTCTTTTTATTTTGAGTACACAACTAGAGATACCAAATAAATTACTCAGGTTATAGATACAGAGACACCACTATCACCTTCTAAGAACTAGGAGTTTGGTGTAAATCAATAAATTCTCAATTTGCAAAATCTAAGTGAGAGGATCCTTACCATCAAACTTATGCATGTCCATTTTTGGCAACATCGATATCACACCAAGATTGGAGTTTTTGGTGTTGAGAGGAGGAGGACCTAAATGATGAAGTAGAGGATTGTTTGGATGTAACTAAAATGAAATCAAAGACAATTGCATAGTGATCTGATGTAATTGAGTGTGCACCCCATTAATCTCTCTTTGTATCTTTAAAACATCAATTTGAACTACAACAAATTTATCCTACTACACCAAGCCCTTTATATTAACTTGAAGTTGAGAAATAAATAGATCTATAGTTTTAGATTCCATGTCATCCCTAAGAGTCTTAGGATTTTTTTGTCCCCCTTTTTTCCCTAAGTAGTAGGACCCATCATGTATAAATCCTAGGAGGGTTATTTTCCCAAAAAAGTGTACTAGTAGATGGTACCATTGTGATCACCTCACAAAGATGAATCCAACAACTACTTTTGTGCACTAAGGTGAAATATTTTAGTACCAAAAAATTATACCAGTAGAATATACCATTGTGATCATCTCACTGAGATGAATCTAACAACTGAAAATATGTAAAGGGAAATGTTTTTTATATATACTTTTTTTTAATAAATTTTCAAAAAAGTGTTTCAAACAATACTACACTCATAGAAAAAATAATTCTTCCAGGATCGCAATTTATGTTTTTTCTCCCTCCACTTGCATAAGTCATGCCTCACCAGATCCCAAAAAAACACCATAGAAAATTTACCCAAATCAAATCTTTGATACCACTTGTAATGAAATTACTTTGATGTCTACACAAAAATATTATATATCATATAGAATAGATAAATATAAGAGATCACATAGCAATAATTAATAGCAGAGCAGAATACTAGATACTATAATAGAGCCACTTGGAGGGATCAACCTCCACAATAATGCAATAAGAGAAAAATACTTAATATGATGATCAAAGACTAACCATTACCTCCTATATATATTCTACTTATCCATGGTTATTCCATAGGTCGACCTAGCTTAGAACATAGAGAAATGTAATAAGAATACAAAAAAGGTATGTAAGCCATAAGTTAGCCACACATATCCCTAGACACACTAAAGGTTAAGGGCTTATAAATAATCCACAAGAATAGAGGAGATAAAGTGAAGAAAATTTAGAAGTTGAATTGAAGCACCTAAACCATATAAAAATATGCCTAAGTGGGCCAATCAAATATTGACCAATGTTAGAACTAATGAATTTGGGGAAATAAGTACTAGAAATATACATATAATTACATCACAATTAGACAAGTTCCTTAAAGAAGTTTAATATAATATTGAAAATCTCACCTTGAATGATTATACAAAATAAAAACTCAATGTTATGCTTAACTCAAGACTAACATCTTTCAAACAATCTAAGAAGCTTGAACCTTGGAGAAAATCACTAAAATATTAGTATAGTATACTTGTGAAAAATAGGATTTGGAAATTGGTGGATGCTCTATTTAGTTGTAAAACTATAAGTTGAAAGTGGTTTTATGGCCAAAAATACATTGTCTATGGCTCACTTGATAAGCACAAAGCAATTCTTGTTACAATGGGATATGATCAAGAGGAAGGAATTCACTACAATGAAACCTTTGTACCTACATCAAAATGGACTACCATTCTAACCATGTTGGCTCTAGAAGCTCACAAAGGATGGAAAGTTCACCAAATAGATGTCAAAAATACATTTTTTAACGGTGACCTCAAGGAAATAGTGTACATGACACATCCTAAATTTTTTGGTGTAAATAGCCAAGAGCACAATGTGTGAAAACTTGAAAATTTTATGTATGGTTTGAAACAAGCCACTTGAGCATGGTACAACAAAATAGTTGAGAACCTTATGATCATTAACTTAAAAAAATTTGAGTTTGAAGATGCAATTATTTACATCAAAATAGTTTTAAAAATATTTGTATTTATGGTGGTGTATGTTGATGATTTTCTCATCATATGGAAAATAAACAGTACACTACAAAGTTCAAATTAGAGTTGATGAAAATATTTGAAATGACTGATTTGGGTTATCTTCATTAATATTTGGGTATTGAAGTCATTCATAAACCAAATTTTATATATTCTTCACACAACAGAAGTACATTGGTGACATTCTAAGTAAGTTAAGAATGGAATATTTTAATCTTTTCAACACACCCATGGCATAAAATCTAAAATTGACATTAGAAGATTCAATAGATTTGGTTGATGCCACTAATACATAAAAATTATTGGAAGATTAATTTATGTGACAAAAACAATACTAGATATATCCTTTGTTGTTGTTGTTCTTTAAATATTCATGCAATAAGTTATATATAGATATTCCATAGTAGTAAAAAGAGTACTTTAATATCTGAAATGAACAAATAATTTTGGACTCAAATAACCCAGGTCCAAAGACTTCAAATCGGTTAGATATTTATATTTTAACTATGTTGGTGATCATGAACATGGTAAATACACCATGGGTTTTTTTATGAACTTTGGAACAATAGTTTTTAGTTGGGAACCCAAGAAGCAATTAGTACCATAAATTTATTCAACATAAATAGAGTATATGCCTCTTCAAATGCAAATAGAGAGATTTTGTAGATCAAAAGGGTTATTTTCAATTTGTAATAACAAGGGTTTCATCAACACTTCTCATGGTTGAAAACACTTTTGCAATTCAAATGGAAAAGAGTCCAATCCTTCATGACCAAACCAAGCATATCAACATTAAATCATTTGATTCAAAACTATGTGAAAGATGGCAGTGTCGAGTTACAACATTTCCCTACAGTAGAGAAACTAGTAGATATCTTGACTAAAGTTCTTGGATGAGAAAAAATGAAATGTTTAGAGGAATTCTTGATCTAACAATGACCCTTGTATATTAAGGGGGGATGCAAAAATATTATACATATATTGGTTATTATTCCTAGGTCTCATTAATTTAATTTGTCTTTTTCTAATAAGTTGGTTTCCATTCTTGTAGGAATAATAAGGGTCATTTGGGAATGTGAAGTGAACAACCATTTATTGGCTTATTTATTTTAATGATTTTCTCAATTTTAATTTGAATCATGAAGACAATTTTAGATTGTACCAAATATTTCTCATTGTCATTTTATTAATAAATTATCCAACTATTTTATTATTTTTGGGAATCAGGTGTTTTATTCTTAATCAAATAAAGGTCTAATCAAATTTAAATCAGTAATTAATGTGTCTCAATTATCCTACTAATTTATGTAAATAGATATGTACTTTACCTTTTATAAAAATAGTAAGAAGTGTAAAGAAAATAAACTTAGCTTATTTTGGGCTGAAATGGATGATGCAAGGTCTAGAAATGGTTATGCAGGGATGACATACTATCATAAATAGGACCCAAAACTTTATTTCTAGATTGTATACGAGTACCAAACTCAGAACACCCTACTACTTGGCACTATAGTCCACTTTTTGGCACTGTTATCCACTTTCTATGTTCCTGTCCACTTCTAATGTTGTTGTCCTGGTGGTCTAGTTTTTTGGGGTTCTACATGGTAAGCTTTTGACACCCTGGTAGTGAAATATTAAATCCTAGATAAGTGTAGAGCTCACTATGTGTCTAATTCAATATTCAAAACCCTTAGGAGCTGTTGGTACTTGAACTTGAGTATCAAACTTGGGAAAGAGAGAAGGGGTTAGTGTGTAAAGGATATGATGGATGCACTTCACACCCTGTGTATGGGCATGCTGCCTACATACCAATACTCTAAAGAGGGATTAAGCTAATGTAGTTCTCCCATTTGAAGTGTTTGGTGTAATTGTATGATGTATGCAACTAGATGTGAAATTGGAATGTACTTTGGATGACTAAAGACTGGTATGAGTGCTTCAATAGGCTTGAATTGGTCTTGGAAGGCTATATGTAGAGAATAGGGAAGGGTGCTTGAGTGTACTTGCTTGTATTCTTGATTATTTCTTGTGAATTAATGGCAAACCTTCTAAATGTAAATTGAATGGTATTTTATATGGGAACTAATTATCATGGGTTAGATGAGCTTGTATTAGTTTGATAGAGGAAAAGATAAGGAATTAGGAAAATTTGACCATTTAAGGCTACAGTGAACTTGGACAACAGCATCAAAGATAAGACACCCCTAAATTTTTATGCTCTTATCTAAGTTAGGCATTATTATCCTAGGAGGATGAGACCTAGGGGGATTGATCTGGGTTTGAGAGTGTTATCTAGGTCTCAAAAAACTAAGTCTGGGAAGCTATAGGTAATTAAGAATCAGTGAAATTCTAGTCGAGAAGGGTTGAGTGAGCAAGAAAGAGGACTTATAGGTTGGGTGTTATTATCTATGCCTAATTCATCCAATTTCACATTTTATATTATTACATTTCCTCCCCCCCCTTTATTCTAGTGATGTAGTAAAGCAGAATACTGGGATAAAGGAAAAATAGAAAGCATACCTAAACTTACCTGTAAGGGAAAAGCTTATGAAGCTATGTGATGATATATATGTGTAGAGATAGCATGATATGATGTTTGAATATATAAATTAAACATGAAGTAGATCAATTCTTACTAGATACATTATATTTAAAATAAGAGCGTACAAAGGCTAAGTAAAGGAAGAGAGAGGAATGAATACACCTCACTAGGTACGTAAACTAATACAAAACTTGTTATGATGTTGAATTATGCTAAATCAAGAGAAATATCATGAATGGAGATGAGTGATCAATTCCTAATAATGTGGCTCAATAATGCAAAGGTTGGCCCTTTGGCTCCATCATCACCAACTAAGTGAAGTTAATGAATCATGTGTGTGTTAATCAATGTCTAGACTATATGTCCAGGCCCTCTAAATAGATGGCTCAAGAATACAAAGGCTAGCCATTGGATCTATAATTTTCCCATAAATTGAAGCTATGAAGTGATATTGGTATATAATAAGTTTCATATGAGATGGCTCATGGAGCTCATGAATGTGTTGGAAATCTAACATTGTGGCATGGATAGCTGAATATGTGTTGAAACTAGGTCACTCTTGGCCATTTTGAAAGATGAATATTGGGCTTGTATGAAATCCACTTTGAAATTGATGTACTATTATTATATTAAAACCAAATCAGGAACTCAAGTACTCAGAAAGCTAAAATTGTATGAAAGTTTTTCCAACCACCTATAGATGGAGTAAGGTAGACAACTACTGAGAATGCCTGAAATAAACTAAACTCAAAAATAAAAGAAGATCAATGTGCCATGCACATTTATATATCACTAATGTCTATAAAATGGACTCTAATCTGAAATTTATGCCAACTACCCAATCTAAACTAAAAGTGAGAACCACCATGTCATTCATGATAACCCCCTATATTTGAGAAAACTGTGTTGAAACTACTAAATCTACAGGATATGGAAGTGCAAAACCTATCCTTGAACTAAAATTTTTGCCTATTTCTAGAACCCTAAGTGGTTTTCTACTTGGACAAGAGTGTCAAACTATAGACATCCCCATTTTTGGCACTACTAACCATTTCTAGTGCTACTGTCTGGTGTGAAAATTGACTATTGATTTGAGATTGTTCCTATTTTTCTTCTATGATTTGACCAGTTTGACCTATGGATTCTATGTTAACTATTATAAATGTTTTTTTGATTGTTAGGAGGTTTTATCTCTATGAAAAAACCCCTATTTGATTCCCCCTCCTCTAAGGGTAGGAATGATGAACTTACAATGACTGCCCTCAGAAGAAAAGAGTCTTATAAGTGTGTTAATCTAAAAATATATATGATTTAACATTTTATGTTTGAAAATATATTTCAAGATAAATAAAATGTTTGTACCGAGATATTTTTAGATCAACAAGGGTTTGCCTAGATAGATATAATAATGTGGAAACATGTGCAATGTACTAAACTAGAATTAGAAATGTTAATTATTAGTTGTTAGTTGGAGGGATGGAGCATGATGTCCATCATGGCATCCAAGAAATCAAAGAAAATGCATGATATGGATCATGTCATTCCACACATTTGATAAGCAACAAGCAATAATCAAGAATCATACTAGATGAGCCAAGGTGCCATGCAAACAAGGGACATGGGCACATGCCACTCAAACTGGAAACAAACATGGAAGGCATATTCAATGCCACATACACATACAAGTGAAATAAGAAAATTTGGCACACAAGCCATAGGCACATAGAGGAGTACAAATAAAGGACATTGGCAAATGTCCTAAGGCACACACATGAAAAAGAAGCAAAGGTCATTGGCAAATGCCCTAAGGCACAAGCAGGAGACAAGCTAGAATTGAAAATGCAATCACACAAGCTATGTTAAGCAAGAAAATAAATCATGTAATAACTAGAAAGAGACAAGCACATCTAGATTATTAAAAAAAATGTGAAAGTATGAAAAACATGTGTAGTACAAGACTAGGTATATGCTAAGAAATACACAAGTGCTAGATACTAGTGAGATGTGGATATAGTATTCTATGTAAACTATAAAGTAATGTACATCAACATGATAACTCAGAGTGTGTGGTGTATAAATGACATAACTTGGATGGTGTAGTCATGTAGAAGATGCCCCTAATGGGTGTGTATAACAATGTATGTCTTAAACGTAGAAGTAGAAATGCCCCCTATGTGGGTAGAATAAAGCAATCAAATAACTATATGTCACTACACACACTCAAAAAAGATCAAATGAAGCATGGTAACATATAAAATTGGCATACAATAGCATGAAATAGAAATGTAAGTCCTAATATGATAGTAGTGATGTAAAGCATGGATGATGCAGATGCATAGGAATGCTTACAGGGAAAAGAGCGATGCTTGAAGGAAATATGCTTGAGGCACTGCTTTTGTTGTCTACGTAGCTGTACAAATGGCTTATTTACTACATTTATCGCAAACCTAGCCACACTGCTCCCCAATGTCACTACAAGAATCCTACAGTTAAAGCTATTTTCACCTCCAATGCAGCAGCGTGGTGGGATATTGTAGATTCTGATGAAGACCTTTATTTATAGGATGGCATCTATGAACCAATTCTAGATGATCTCCCCGAAGGTGATTCAGATGATGACAATGATGCAGATGCTCTCGAGTCATTAGCCGATGACTTGGAACAACCGCTAACCAACATGCAACATCTATGGTATTGTCCAAGACACCATGACCATTCACATCTACACTATGAAGCACATGGGACCTGGTCCAAACACCATCAAGAAGTCCCAAAAAGACCAAAGAAACCCAAAGGAAGAGGATACTCTAGAGGAGAAGGAACATCTAGAGGGAGACAGCCCTCGATGCCCAGAATGTCACCTACATTGTAAAGACCTCAGCATCCTCCTTTGCAATATCAGAGCTCTTTCAAGCCCAGCAACTCTTGGATCAAAAACAAGTTCACCAGTAAAGAACCTCCAAGAGAAATCCAATCACCAAAGATCGAGCCACAGTGGGATATTCTACTGCCCACAGAAGATAAAGAAGAGGATGACAAAGTAAAAATCTCTTTCTACTCTGATCAAGATTACTACCCTGGTGAATGTAGTAATCTCCAAGAAGAAGAAGAAGCAAAACCAAAAGATGACGACATCTACCATGACCAATCCATTGTTCAGGATCTAGGGAGATAGAAACGGGTATGTACTAATATTCCTCCTTTAGATATTCCACAACCAGCTTATCTTACCTAGCTGATTAATGGAAAGTTTTCCCAATTTATTACTTTAGAAATCAATGGCAGACTAGTAGATGCCCAAATAGACATAAGAGCTTCTCTCTCCTTTGCTAAATCACAACTCATCCATGACTGGAAGACATTGGGTGATGCCTTAGCTTATAAGAGCTTAGATGTCCAAGGGAATAGTTTCATCTGTAATAAATACAAACATTAGTAGACCCTTAAGATTCAAGATAAAATCTTCCATGCTGACTTTTTTTCCCTAGATAGAATGCCTGTAGATATTCTTTAAGGCATTGCCTTTATAGACAGATACTCTCCCTATGGTTCAACCACCAAGAGTATCATGTTTACAATAGAGAATGAAAGGCTGAGAATTCCTTGCCTCATTTATGCCACTGAATAATTTCCAAGTTCAATGACTCAAATCCCAGAGATTGTAATCCCAACTGAAATACAAGAAATAGGAGAAAAGATTAAAGCCACTATCTGTTCTGATAACCCTCAACAGTTTTGGTCTAAATCTATGCCCGAGATGGATATCAAAATCCTCAACGGTAAGCATATGAAGATTGGGAAGAAGATCCCAATACCAGCTCAAGATTACAATGATATGGAACTCCAGATCAAAGAACTGGAGGCAAATGGTTTTATTGAGAAATCTACCTCTCCTTTTTGTTGTTATGCTTTTATGGTCAACAAACATTCTGAGCAGAAATGAGGAAAGAAAAGAATGGTCATCAATTATCAGCCATTAAATGCTATCACACAGCCATTTCCATATCCAATACCAGATAAAAGCTATCTGTTGGAGAAAGTTGCAACATGTAAATACTTCTCCCAGTTCAATTGCAAATCAGGATTTTATCAAATAAGAGTCAGAAGCTGACAGGGAAAAGATAGCATTCAGCTACCCTTTTGGCCATTTCCAATGGACAGTGATGCCTTTCAGCTTGATGAATTCCCCAGCATATTATCAAGCTCATATGGATAAGATCTTCCAAGGCACTTCTAACTTTTTGTGTGTATATATTGATGACATACTAATTTTCAGCAATAGTCTTACTGACCATTTTACTCATCTCTCCAAGTTTTTCCAATTGGCTCAAGATGTAGGAATCATACTCTCAAAAACAAAGATTCAATTATGTAAAACTAAATGTAACTTCCTCGAAATGGTGATCCGAGATTCTAGACTATAGATACAGCCACATATCAAGGAGAAAGTCATCAATTTTCCAGAGAAGCTAGACAAAGCTAAGCTTCAAGCCTTTTTGGGATTGCTTAATTATTTAAATAACTTTTCTCCTAATTCTGGTGAAGACAGGTTCATTCTTCAAGAACTTCTCTAGAAGAAGAAAGCTTTTTGTTGGGAAGAACAACATATAGCAGCAGTTCATAAAATCAAATCAATAGTTGCCCTACTACCAGAACTGCATATCCCAAAATCTGATCAAATGAAGGTTTATATTGATGCCTCTGATATTGCATGGGGAGGAGTACTTGTTTGTGTAAATAATAATAAGGAATTCATCTATGAATTCGCTAGTGGAGTATTTAGTACGGATGTTCTTAAATGGATTTCTTCTGATAAAGAAATCTATGCTATAAAGAAATGCTTAGAGAAGTTCATGTTAAAACTTCTCCATTTGCCTCATTTTGTTGTAATTATCGACTATACTAGATTTTTGACCTTTAAAGAAAAAGATCATGGTCGAAATGATGGTCACGGTAAATATATTAGATGGCAAGCATTTTTTAATTAGTTCAATTTTTCTATAGAACACATCAAGGGTACTGATAATGTCATTACATATTGGCTTAGCAAAAATCCTCCAATAACACTTATGCATCAACCCATTCCTGGTTTTAATCTTACCAGAATCTATAATCAAGGATTTCCTTCTTTGAACATCCTTGTCCAAGAATAGATTCTGTGAGAAGGGTTGCATCCCATATATACAAGGATTTCTTATGCAGCAGGACAAGACTTGCAAATGTCTTCGGTAGCTACTATTCAGGCAAATTGGCACCAAAATTATGGATTCCTCTACATTGAAAGATTAAACAGTGAATTTCTATTTCACCAATTCACTAAATTATTAAAGCATCCATTATGGACATGGCTGATTAAAATCAGATCTCCTTGAAATGAACATCTATATCAGTGGATTGCAAGGCATGGCCTGCACCGCATACATGAAGAGGAGAATCATGATCAAGACACTGTCGTGTAGACCATCATAAGAAGATAGCTGGAGTGGGAATATTATTTCTACATCACTCCATGACATCACGCATGTAAAGCTAGACCCCAACACTGGCATCTTTCTAGTACATTCTAGCTCAGATGTCTTTTCAATTCAATCAGCGAGGATGACTTATTGTCTGAAGTGGAAGCAATGTTGGACCCACATCACCAAACATCATCATCATCATCATCCAATGCATCCAACAGCATTTCTCTATAGCTTATCTTGTAAGCTGTAAAGTATGATGGGACTTGACACCGCCTTGACAGCGATTAAGCAAGACCTCCCAAAATACTATAAATAGGCCTCTCCTCCATAGCATTTTCATCAAAAAAATTCTAAGCTTTTATAAATCTAGTAGCCTTGTAGAATGAGTATGCTCTTCTCTTGCCCTTTTTGAAGGATCCTGAGAATCAAAAATTGAAACAAGTGTTTGTAATATTCTGTAATATAGTAAGTTTGAAGTAATAGTGTGAAGCCGTAGCCATTCGGCCCCTGCCTACTATTGCGGGTTTTCTCTAATCAAGCTGTAAAAGAAAGAAATGAAGGAGGCATCTACTAACGAGAAAACCCGTGATAGTAGGCAGGGGCCGAATGGCTACGGCTTCACATTATTACTTCAAACTTACTATATTATAGAATATTACAAATACTTGTTTCAATTTTTGATTATCAGGATCCTTCGAAAAGGGCAAGAGAAGAGCATACTCTTTCCACAAGGCTACTATATTTCTAAAAGCTTAGAAATTTTTTGATGAAAATGCTATGGAGGAGAGGCCTATTTATAGTATTTTGGGAGG
This sequence comes from Torreya grandis, assembly GCA_037957365.1. NCBI lineage: Eukaryota > Viridiplantae > Streptophyta > Pinopsida > Cupressales > Taxaceae > Torreya > Torreya grandis. The sequence continues at coordinate 148,928 of JARHVA010002104.1, read as the reverse complement.
TCTTGCCCAATCGCTGTCAAGGTGGTGTCAAGTCCCATCATACTTTATAGCTTGCAAGATAAGCTACAGAGAAATGTTGTTGGATGCACTGGATGATGATGATGATGATGTTTGGTGACGTGGATCCAACATTGCTTCTACTTTAGATAATAAGTCATCCTCACTGATTGGATTGAAAAGACATCTGACCTGGAATGTACTGGAAAGATGCCAATGTTGGGGTCCAGCTGCGCATGCATGATGTCATGGAGTGATGTAGAAATATGATTCCCACTCCAACTATCTTTTTATGATGGTATGCATGACAGTGTCTTGATCATGATTCTCCTCTTCGTGTATGCGATGTGGGCCATGCCTTGTAATCCACCGACATAGATGTTCATTTGAAGGAGATCTAATTTTAATCAGACATGTCCATAATGGATGCTTTAATAATACAGTGAATTGGTGAAACAAAAATTCACTATTTAATCTTTCAATGTAGAGGACTCTAGAATTTTGGCACTGATTCGCCTAAATAGTAGCTGCCGAAGACATTTGCAAGTCTTGTCCTGTTGCATAAGAAATCCTTGTATATCTGGGATGCAACCCTTCTCGCAAAATATATTCTTGGACAAGGATGTTCAAAGAAGGAAATCCTTGATTATAGATTTTGGTAAGATTAAAACCAGGAATGGGTTGATGCATAAGTGTTGTTGGAGGATTTCTGCTAAGCCAATCTGTAATGACATTATCAATACCCTTGATGTGTTCTACAAAAAAATTGAACTAATTAAAAAATGTTTGCCATCTAATATATTTACTATGACTATCCTTCCGACCATGATCCTTTTCTTTAAAGGTCAAAAATCCATTACAATCGGTAATTACAACAAAATGAGGCAAATGGAGAAGTTTTAACATGAACTTCTCTAAGCATTTCTTTATAGCATAGATTTCTTTATCAGAAGAAATCCATTTAAGAACATCAATACTGAATACTCCACTAGCGAATTCACAGACGAATTCCTTATTATTATTTACACAAACAAGTACTCCTCCCCATGCAATATCGAAGGCATTAGTATAAACCTTCATTTGATCGGATTTTGGGATATGCAATTCTGGTAGTAGGGCAACTGTTGATTTGATTTTTTGAACTGCTATTGTATGTTGTTCTTCCCAACAAAAAGCTTTCTTCTTCTAGAGAAGTTCTTGAAGAATGAACCTGTCTTCACCAGAATTAGGATAAAAGCTATTTAAATAATTAATCAATCCCAAAAAGGCTTGAATCTTAGCTTTGTCTAGCTTCTCTAGAAAATTGATGCCTTTCTCCTTGATATGTGGCTGTATCTGTAGTCTGGAATATCAAATCACCATTCTGAGAAAGTTACATTCAATTTTACATAACTGAATCTTTGTTTTTGAGAGCATGATTCTTGCATCTTGAGCCGGTTGGAAAAACTTGGAGAGATGAGTAAAATGGTCAGTAAGACTATTACTGAAGATTAGTATGTAATCAATATATACACACAAAAATTTAGAAATGCCTTGGAAGATCTTATCCATATGAGCTTGATAATATGCTGGGGCATTCATCAAGCTGAAAGGCATCACTATCCACTGGAAATGGCCAAAAGGGCAGCTAAATGTTGTCTTTTCCCTGTCAGCTTCTTTGACATTTATTTGATAAAAGCCTGATTTGCAGTCGAACTAGGAGAAGTATTTACATGTTGCAACTTTCTCCAACAGATAGCTTTTATCTGGTATTAGATATGGAAATGGTTGTGTGATAGCATTTAATGGTCGATAATTGATGACCATTCTTTTCTTTCCTCGTTTCTACTCAGAATGTTTGTTGACCATAAAGGCATAACAACAAAAAGGAGAGGTAGATTTCTCAATAAAACCATTTTCCTCCAGTTCTTTGATCTGGAGTTCCATATCGTTGTAAACTTGAGCTGGTATTGGGATATTCTTCCCAATTTTCATATGCTTGCCTTCAAGGATTTTTATGTCCATATCGGGCATAGATTTAGACCAAAACTACTGAGGGTTATCAGAACAGATAGTGGCTTTAATCTTTTCTCCTAGCTCTTGGATTTCAGCACGGATTACAATCTCTAGGATTTGAGTCATTGAACTTGGAAATTATTCAGTGGCATAAATGAGGCGAGGAATTCTCAGCCTTTCATTCTCTATTGTAAACATGATACTCTTGGTGGTTGAACCATAGGGAGAGTATTTATCAATAAAGGCACCGCCTAGAAGAATATCCACAGGCATTCTATCTAGGGCAAAAAAAGTCAGCATGGAAGATTTTATCTTGAATCCTAAGGGTATGCTGATGTTTGTATTTGTTACAGATGAAACTGTTCCCTTGGACATCTAAGCTCTTATAAGCTAAGGCATCATCCAATGTCTTCCAGTCATGGATGAGTTGTGATTTAGCAAAGGAGAGAGAATCTCCTGTGTCTATTTGGGCATCTACTAGTCTGCCATTGATTTCTAAAGTAATAAATTGGGAAAACTTTCCATTAATTAGCTGGGTAAGATAAGTTGGTTGTGGAATTTCCAAAGGAGGAATACTAGTACATACCAATTTCTGTCTCCCTAGATCCTGAACAATGGATTGGTCATGGTAGATGTTGTCATCTTTTGGTTCTGCTTCTTCTTCTTCTTGAAGATTACTGCATTCACTGGGGTAGTAATCTTGGTCGGAGTAAAAAGAGATTTCTACTTCGTCATCCTCTTCTTTATCTTCTGTGGGTAGTAGAATATCCCATTGTGGCTCGATCTTTGGTGCTTGAATTTCTCTTGGAGGTTCTTTACTGGTGAACTTGTTTTTGATCCAAGAGTCACTGGGCTTGAAAGAGCTCTGATATTGCAAAGGAGGATGCTGAGGTCTTTGCAATCTAGGTGGCATTCTGGGCATCGAGAGCTATCTCCCTCTAGATGTTCCTTCTCCTCTAGAGTATCCTCTTCCTTTGGGTTTCTCTGGTCTTTTTGGGACTTATTGATGGTGTTTGAATCAGTTCCCATGTGCTTCATAAGGTAGCTATGACCAATCATGGTGTCTTGGCCTATAAGGGCATTGCATGTTGGTTAGCAATTGTTCCAAGTCATTGGCTAATGACTCGAGAGCATTTGCATCATTATCATCATCTGAATCACCTTCAAGGAGATCATCTAGAATTGGTTCATAGATGTCATCTTGTAAATAAAGGTATTCATCAAAATCTACAATATCCCACCACGCTGCTACATTGGAGGTGAAAATAGCTTTAACTACAAGATTCTTGCAATGACATTGGGGAGCAATGTGTCCAAGTTTGCGCAAGATGTAGCAAATAGGCTATTTGGAAGGAGGATGAGTAGTTCGTCATTTCTTGAGGAAACGATGAGGAGGTGCATAGGAATGCTTACGTGGAAAAGAGCGGTGCTTAAAGGAAAGATGCTTGCAGCACTACATTTGCTATCTACATGGCTGTACAAATGGCCTACAGCCAAATGGAGCTATTTCTTGAAATACTAGAGCAATTTGGGAGACTTGATGCTTTGTGAGCTTCTGGATAGACTTAGTCTCAGAGACTAAGCACATAGCTTGCTGCTTAGAAAAATCAATTACATCTAAGAGAGAGAGAGATTTTCAATTGTCAGTCCCTTAAGATCAATATAAGAAATGACTCTATTAATAAGATTATATGGTAGAGCATGCAAAAATTTGATCTTAATCTCAGTGGATGAGAAAATCTTGCTTTCATATGCCAATTCTCTAAACTGCTTGGCAAATTGATCAAACTGCTTTAAATCACATAACTCCATTTTGAGAAGCCATTTTTTGGATTCAAGTTCTCTATTGCCAACTGGAGGTGCAAACTCATTAATCAACAAATTAAATAATGTGGATAAAGAATCAGGCTGATTATGTACATGCTCATACTATTTGGCTTCAGACATTGTACTCCACCACTGATTAATAATACCCCAAAAAACATTGAGGCAAAACAAGTACTTCTAGCTTGATCTAAATGGGCATTGATAGTGATAACTCACATAGAGTTACACCATGTAGTGATCTCATTCAATGGATTGAGGAGATCATCAATATTAAGATACGAAGGCTGTAACTGAACATGTGTTCTTTGCATTAGGGTAGTATTAGACTGCTTTTTGCCAGTCTTGAAATTGGATCCAAAAGAGATTGAATAATTAGGCTTCTTAGCAGAGGATTCTGCTTGTTGATCCTATTTAGAAAACCAATCTAAACTATCATCTAAAGAATCTAGTTTAGAATCAATAGAAGACACCTATTTCTGTATCTTCTCTATGTTATCTTTTATATACAAAACATCTTGACAGAGATCATCAAAATTCTTTGTAAAATGAGAATTGAACCTTGCAGTATAATTTCTCTATTTGAACTCATTTGAGGGTTAAACATCTCCTTGATAAGCAGCTGAAAAATATTGTATAGTTCCTGCTAGCTGCTTGTATATTCCTTTATGCAGTGGCCATCTTCCACCTTTGTACAGAGTGACTTTGTTCTCTGAATAAAATTCTAGACTATCTTCTCTGAGAAAATTCATCATTGTGCAGGGTAATTGATCCTTTGGATCATTCCCTTGGTTAATCTCTTCATCTTCAATCAGGATATGACCTATTTTGATAGTTCTATGAGAAGAGGAAGTAGATGGTGTGGATGGAGATAAATGGGAAGAATTTATAGACAAAGATCTGGGAAGTATATTTATAGTTCTGCCATCACTTTTATGTATTGTGGCTTGACCTTTCATTCTGGGAGAAACATTTTTCAACCAGTCAAGTTTCCAATCAGAAGGGATTTATACAAACTCTATATGACCTTTCTGGAGTTGGACAGTACCACTTAATCTTCTGGCATAAGGCATATTTTCTAAGATCTTTAGGTGATTAGTATTTGTCATACTATAGACAACAGACACATTTATAGAGGCATACTTAAATTCACCAAACATATCAAGACCAAAAAGGGAGGTGAATAATCCCCAACAATCTAAAGATCCATACTTAACTTCTTTACAACCTTTATCGTAGACTGTGACAGAGAGGTTAGGACAAAACTCAAAACAAATAACTTCATTGTTCAAGCGACCAAGACTGGATATTTGACAGGAATGCTTGAAACTTACTTGACGACGATCACACAAAGCAAGATATATGATAGGCTTAATATTACCAGAAATCAAAGGAGTTATATGAATTCTAATAAGACCAAAGCGAACAAATTTCACATCTTCATGTGACCTAATATAATTGATTTCTGGTTCAGGTAACAGAGAGAGTAAATTTGTTTGGAAAGTCTTCTTTGGCTTATAACTAAGAGTTAACTCGATAGATTTGATCTGGGGTTTTACAAAAGACATATATGTAGAATTATAAACAAACTTAGATTTTAACAATTCAGACTTCTTATAGACATGTGAAGCTTTAATAGCCAGAGGTTTGTACAGGCTATTTTCTTTTTCAAGGATTTCTTCAGTGATTTCTATATCTGGACAGTCAGATATTTGTTCAGGGATGAAGGAAGGGAGTTCATAGGTTCCTCCTAATTTAGACTCATTGACTAGTTCTATTGTAGAAGAGGTTTGAGCTCTTCCAAATTCCATGGCAGAGAGATTTGAGATCTGGTAAGCGAGAAAATTTTGATAAGGGAAATAGAGGATGCAGAGATAAAAATGGCCTATGACAATTTAAAATGGCCTGGGAATTGATGCAATAAACTTTCCCAAAGAATATTTCAAAGTAGAGAACTCAAAAATTTGGAGCTAAGAATTCGTACAAATCAAACAATCCTTCACAATAGCTAATAGCGACTCTGATATGGCTAACAGTGGCTCTGATACCAATTTTTTTCATCATACAATCAAAATATTTTTGGTATTTTGGAAATTTTTTGAAATTTTTATATTATTTTTTAAAATATTTGAACTATGTACAGGTAGAACTAATAAGAAATAATACTAACCAATGAGTCTCAGGTGAGACTCCCTATCCTAGTGTCCTACGTCAAACAATTGAATCATGTGTGATCATGAGGCATGAGGGTATGACTGAGATTATAAATCTAAAATGTGTGTACATTTTAAATACTCTAAAATCTCTAAATTAGAAGCTAAATGTGGTGTCCCCCTATAACTCTAAGAAGTATATGTAACTGTAGGGCTCTTAGGGACCCATCTAGAAGTAGGAGAAGGCATTCATTGAATAGGTGCTCTTTGTGTAGCTATATGAGATCTTAGTGTAACTTTTCTAGGTGTGAATATTATTATCTTAAGTTATCTAGAATCTTGAAGTTGTGGGGGTGTATGAACCCTCTATACTGGCAATGGATGTTGTAACTATGGCTGAACTTGAAGTGGAACTAGAAAAAAAAATAGAGGAGAAGCTAAAACTAATAGAAGAATTAGAACTAGTGACTAAAAATTGGTAGATGGCTCTAAAGTGGGGAGTGGTGACTCATAAGGAACTCCATCGAATGTAATAATCCAATTAGCATGAATACACTTCATGCATTTATGAACTATAGAAGGTACTACCTTGATTTTTTAAATCCATGGTCAACCAAGTACTATGTCAAAAACTCATATGCTAGGAACTATAGTGAATGGTGTAGCCACATGTGTAGGACAAACCTATAATGGAAGTACTATCTCACCCAATGAACTCTATATATGCCCATTGAAACCATTGAGAATTGTGTTTATCAAGTTGATATCCTACTCTGAATAACCCAAATGTTGTAGTAGTGTGAAGGTGCACATATTAAGACTGGAACCATTGTTAATGAGTACACTATGGATAGGCTAATTATGGATATGTGCTATGATAAAAATTTCATTGTAACCTATATCATCCTCCACAATCTCTTGATCTAAAAAAGATATTGAAGGCCTAGTTGGAGTTCTAGATTCATACACACCTATCATACCCCTCAAATGATGTGTCTCAACTGAAGATGCCTAGTATGTATCTAGTAAAGGATGTGTATGGTATGTATGATAAACACCTGATGTGTCCTCTTTCTCTTATTTTGAATTTTATGGAGATGGATTTGAAAATATTTTCAAAGCTTTATCTTGTGTTAGCTTTATCTTTAGAGGCTCAACTGAAATACCTAGATCAAGTAGATTATCATCTATAAAATCATGTATCATATGTCATAAATTGATGCATCTATTTGTAGTGTGGCCTAGTGCCCTATGAAAATTTTAAAATGCATGTTGATCATATCTCCATGAAAGAGGCTTTGTTGGATCTACTTCTCAGATAGGAGGGAGAGTGATAATGTTACATTCTAAAAACTAATACAAAGCCCTAGCTAGAGAAACTGGTAGATTCATAAATGCACATTGAGGAGGTGCTGATAAAACCACACGTTAAGGGGCTCTAAACATGTATTTATTGTTGGTTGATTCTTATTCTTGTTGTCACTGATTTTGATCTTATATGGGACTTTGCTATTACTTTTGTTTGTTGTGTCTAGAGTACTTGAATACTTGAGTTTTCCCATTGAGATTAACTTGACTTCTCTTCCCTTAAGTGTATGACAAAATTCATTAAAGTAAGAGAATATTTTGAGCATAATAGATTAATGTAGTGTTGATAGAAGGCTCTATTTCAATATCTCTTGTAGCTCTTGATTAGCCATGGGGCTAGTTAACTTAGCCAGAATAATCTTGTAGCTAAGAACATAATTTGTAAGAGGCTCATTTGACCTTTGTTTCTTTTGTGAAATTTGTGCATATGAGAACTTATCACCAATGTTCATACCAAAATATGCTAGGATCATGTCATCTAAAGGATTGAATTCCATGACTGACTAATTTGGTAGACTATAAAACTATTGTAAATCATAATCATTTACACTCTAAGAAAAAAGTTTGGTAAGTAGCCAATCATTGGGTACATAATCCAAACATATTACATGAAAATATCTCAAATGTGTATCTATATCACCCTTGCCATCATAAAGAGTAAGCTTGGGTTGAACAAATCCTTATTGTAAGGGTGTGGAAGTAATGTGACTTGCCAATGGTGTATGTAAAAGAATCCAAATTCTATGTAGGTATAGTACTACCTTTATTAAGATGTTGCACTTTGGATTGAAGATATTAGATATCTTACACAAAGGCTACCACATCAGGAGATATAGATGTACTAGCTATAGCTGGTGGACTAGAAGAAGGTTGGGTTGTGATAGGGGTGGTTGAGACATAGTTGCCCCCATAGTGTCATTTGTAACTAGATGCTCTGAATGACTAGAAGATTCAACTTACTTAGCCTTTTTTATTTCCCTAATAGATTTTAGAATTAATTTATGACCTTTAGGCTATTCCTTAAGTCTTTCTCTAAAATTTTTTAAAACCAAATCTTTGTTGAGTATGACTTCATTATCGACAATGGGTAGAAATGGATCAGTAGTCCAATATGGTGGAGCATGAGAATTAGTGTGTACATCATCATTTTTATTTTCATATTACTCTTTGTCAAAATTATCCTCATTAAAATTAGTGTAATATGGATATGTAGAATATATGACTAGAACCTGAATTGGTTGTTTATCCATGGTATACAGTCAAGTTGCAAGAATTTGGATGAACTCAGGAGGACTTCCACTAAGTCTTACACTTCATCATGAAGGAAAATATGCAAGGAATTTAAAAGTCATAAGGAAAATAACCTGGATAATAGTATAAAAGATTAAGCTAACATAATCTAAACAAGGAAATATAATATGCATGAAAAAGATACGGGACTCTTAAACATTTAAGGTGATACCTCAACAAGCAAAAAGGATCTAGTATATACCACTAGATATTTTTCAAAAATATTATTTGAAAAATACTATGAACTTTTGAATTTGAAAATGTTTTTTTTGAGTTAGATATGCAACTAAATTTTTAGAAAATGATGTGAAAAGTAGTGAAAATAACTGAGAATGTATTTGATGCAACTAGGGTTTTTAATAAATTTTTCCAAACTTAGTGCAGTAATTTGAAAAAATTATAGAAAATTTGTAGTTTTAACTTTGAAATTTTGAGGAAAAATCTGAAAATATTTCTAAAATTAGCAGTATATTTTTCCTAGTGGCTTGAAAGTGTTTGTATGCAAATAGGACCTAGTATGTGCAAACTAGGGTTTGGGTGAATTTATTGAAAATATTTAAATTAATTTGTAGTTATTTTATTTTTAAATTCAAGAAAAATTAGGAAAAAATTTCAAAAAATCAGAAATAATTAGCCTTAGGTTTTTTGTACAAAAATTCAAAGTAAGTCAAGTTCACCAAATGTTTTATTCTTTTCAGGAATTAAGTGTTTAATTCCTAAGCAAATAAAGGTTTGAGCAAATTTATATTAGTAATTAATATGTCTCAATTAGCCTACTAATTTATGTAAACAGATATGTATTTTACCTTTTCTAAAAATAGTAAGAAGTGTAAAGAAATCAAACTTAGCTTATTTTGGGCTAAAATGGATGATGCAAGGTCTAGAAATGGCTATTCATAGATGGAAAACTATCATAAATAGGACCTAGAAATCTATTTATGGATTAGACAGAAGTGCCAAACTTAGGACACCCTACTACTTGATGTTGTAGTCCACTTTCTGACACTATTTTGCACTTTTAGCACTATTGTCCACTTTTGGCATTGTTGTCCTAGTGGTCTAGTTTTTTGGGGTTCTATTTGGTAGGCTTGTGACACCCTGGTAGTGAAATATTAAATCCTAGATCTATGCAAAGCTCATTATGTGTTTGATTCAATTTTTAAAACCATCAGGAGCTCTTGGTACTTAAACTTGAGTAGCAAACTTGGGAAAGAGAGAAGGGGTTAGTGTGTAAAGGATACACTAGATGCACTTCATACCCCATGTGTGGGTATGCTTCCTACATACCAATACTTTGGAGAGGGATCAAGCTAATTTAGTTCTCCCATTTGAAGTACTTGGTACAAGTGTGTGATGTATGTAACTAGATGCAAAACTAGAATGTACTTTGGATGATTAGAGACTGGTAAGAGTGATTTAATTGACTTGAATTGGTCTTGAAAGGTCGTATGCAAAGAATAGGGAAGAGTGATTGAGTGTACTTACTTGTATTCTTGTTTTTTTCCTATGAATAGTGTCAACCCTTCTAAATGGACATTTAATGGCCTTTTATAAGGGAATTGATGATCATGGGTTAGATGAGATTGTATTAGGCTAACAGGGGAAAAGATAAGGAATCAAGAAAATTTGACCATTTGAGGCTAAATTAAACTTGGACAACAGCACCAAAAATAAGACACCCTTGAATTCTGGTGCTCCTATCCAATTTGGGCACTATTTTCGTAGGAATATGAGACCTGGGGAGATAGATCTAGGTTTAAGAGTGTTGCCTAGATCTCAAAAAGCTAAGTTCAAGAAGCTACGAGTGACTGGGAATCAGTGAAAGTCTAGCTAAGAAGGGTTGAATGAGAAAGAAAGAGGACCTATAGGTTGGGTGCTATTAGCCATTCCTAAGTCATCCAATTTTGCATTTTATATGATTATACCAACCTAACATGGTCACTACTACAACTAATATAATCTCAAGACTAGAGTGATATGCCAACCATTTATTTGTCATGGAAAACTATTAAATGGTGTAGTGAATATGATTTTCATAGTGGTAGAAAAGAGGATGTAAATATGCCTAATTAAGACATGAGAAGTGATGGTAGACAATTTGAATTTTATAGATGCATGGTGTATTAATGTGATGTAGTGATCCCAGACATCAAAATTTAAATTCATTAATCCATCAATATGACATATTAGGGATTTTGTCCCAATTGGGTGGAAACATAAATACATTTTTTGGATTCATTGTAAGGCAGGAATGATCTCTCTATGGAATCCTGAAAAGGAATCCCTAGTGGACCATAAATAAGGTTTGGAAAACAATAGGACTCAAAGATCATAAGTAGATTATTAAATTGGTGAGGATGTTTTGTGAGGAGGTCCTATAAGTCTATAAGATCTCCCATTTCTCAATTAGATCAAAATTATGTTACTTATTTATTCAAATGATCATTTTTTAAATCTATTTTCCTCTTCTTTATGACTTGACTAGATTGTATTATGTTATTCTAACTATTCCCATGGTTTAAATATGATATTTTCATTATTTTGGATGGATTTGGATATGTTATTTTTTGGTGTCTCATTTTACATAAACTCATCCATATAGATTCACTCAGTTATGTATCATTTGGGTGTTGCACTATATTTTTTTAAATTTGAGTGGTCTAGTTGGGTCTAAAAAATATTAATCAACTTTAGAAATGGATCTTATATTATGATTACTTCAATAAGGAATGGATAACTATAAACCTAAAAACTATCTTTTAAGCCTTATCATTCCCTCATTTTTAAATTATTTTATCAGATCAATTATTATACCAAAGGATCGTTGTAAATATTCACATAGTTGATATATTTGTGTAATATTTTGGGTCAACGTGGGTGAACTTCCCTTGATTGGTTGTAGGTCGCATGCTACTATTCCACCAAGACTAATATAATAATCACAATCTTCAACTCGTGCCCTTGATTAAGTTACCAAATATTTTGAAAAAGAGGGCAAAACAGTTTATTTGTAGTGCGCATAAAACCCACATCAATAGAATAGCCTTAGACTTGATGTGTATTTATATACAAATCTTTATGTATTTTCCCCCATAACAAACATTTGAAATGATTGTATTCAGACCTAATAGAAATATTTGAATTTGAAAAGTAACTGTTAGAGGTCCTAAGACACTATTGGAAAAGGTTGTTATTACCCATAACAACCAGTTTGTTACTACTTCAGGTATTATCATGAATCTAAAAACATGAATCTTGAATATTATGATATTCTACTTAGGGTCATAGAAAATTCTAGCACAAACTATGGAGATCTTAAATATGTTTGACTAAAAATTTGGATGGGTAGTTCTATAGATAGATAAATAGATACGAGAGAATGTGATCAATATTTAAATGTTTATGCACAAGTTATATATGTCAAAGATATCTTAGAACTAATTTTTCCAAGTGTGTAATACCAATTTTATGTGTCTATGAATGCTTATCTTGTCTTCCTTGGTTTTCTTGTATATTCTTAGTATTTGATTAGTGACATGGTATACATCATTCAAAATCCCCTTTTTTCCATGATTTATACCATAACTACGTTTCTCAAATGTTGCTTTCCTAGATTTCCATGATTCCATATCATGCATCTATTGGAGGAAAGGCTCCATATGTGTACTTTAAATTGATATATCTCTTGCTACATTTAGTATTGGTCCATCCTACCTTGGTTCTTAATTTATTAAAATTATTCTATAAGGGGAATGACATATTTATGATTAAATTTATTTCACACATGTTGCCCACTTGGATAATTTTACCTTTGTGTTTCATTTATTACGTATTTTTTATGAAGCACATATTGCCTTTGTGCTTCATTGATCACATGTTTATAACTTATGCTCTCTCTCTCTCTCTCTCTCTCTCTCTCTCTCTCTCTCCTCTCTCTCTCTCTCTCTCTCTCTCTCTCTCTCTCTCTCTCTCTCTCTCTCTCTCTCTCTCTCTCTCTCTCTCTCTCTCTCTCTCTCTCTCTCTCTCTCTCTCTCTCTCTCTCTCTCTCTCTCTCTCTCTCTCTCTCTCTCTCTCTCTCTCTCTCTCTCATCGGCCCATGCGAGAAGATTTATCAGAGGCAAATATGATTTCATAACAAAATTTTACTATGTTATAAAAAATTTACATTATTTTATATATTATACATGATCCATGTAATATTTTCTTTTGAGATATGTGCTTCATATATTTAGCCTACATATAAAAATATCAAGGAGAAGTGGGAAGAGAGGATCGATAGAGAATTAATTCATTTTTATTTTTAAATCGCACAAACTAGGATAGGTCATTTGTTTCCATCATGAGATATATCTACGACATTTCCTAACCTTAATTTATTTTACATTACATTAAAAAAAAACTTAGCAATTAATTTTTGGTCATGAAAAATTGTACTAAAAATTAGTGCAAGGTTTAATGCATTTTCTAAGACATGGATTTATATAGGCAAATTATTTATTCTCATAGATTTGGATATGTATGGAACTCATTAAAGTGTGCCCTCACTTCTTCCACCAAAACTAGTTGCATCATATCCAAGTTTTATTTTTTTATATTTTAACATATTATTTTTTAGATTGATCTTAGGGTTGACGATACACCTACCTGTATAAGCATAATTTGAAACAAGATTACCATAATTTGACAAGATAGTAGCATACGTGACTAGCATATGACAAAAAAGATAAGAAAACCAAACTATAAAATCCCCTGATAGGACAAAAATGCAATGCTCAAAGACTATAATACTTATTTTTATTAGAATCCTTTCCATGTTTAATTACACCAAAGATTTTTCATACCAATAGAGACCAAAAAACAAAAATAGACAATCACTAACCATAATTTGAAAATCATTTCATCAAAAATTAGTTGACCCAAGGTGAACACTAGGTTTAGTCAAAGATTTTGATCCATTCTTGAATCATCCCATGTTCCTCAACACCCACACTAGAGTCTTGTTATCCACCAAACCTAATCAAAGACCCAAACTGAGGTAACCTAGACCCTAGTGGCTTTACCCCTTTCAAGGAATACATTGTAACAGACCCCAGCTGAGAGAGTCGACCATACATAGAATGGGTCTAGATGTGCTCTAAAATATCTTATGGATCCCCACACATATCCCTAAGAGACAAATATGAAACCCATTTTGAAACTTGAAATTTACCATGATACATCCTATGGGATAAAAATTTATAGACGCAACATGATATGGAGACTAATGAGCTGCCACCCAATCCATTAGATCTAGGATGGTATCTAACACCTCCTCCAGAGGAGGGTGAGGAAGGAATGACTAATGGAGTAGGAAATTTTGAATGCAGACTATAATTCCTCTACATATAAGTCAAAAAGGAAATAAATTTCACCCTTATAACCCTAAACAATGAGGTAGGAATGAACCCCACTCAATCCTTACCAAAAAATGGAAGACAATCAAAGGGACCATTATCAATTTTTTACAATGCCTTATCCAAGCCCACATGACATCCAAGAAAAATAAATAATCCCACCAACTCCAAAACTTGAGACCTGTCTGTGATTAAAACAAGCAACTTACTAGTGAACATAGATGCAATGTTAGAGTTTACCTTAATTATCATATTATCATTGAGAAAAACTTCCCCAATGAACTCAAACACAACCCCCATCGCCTCCTCCATTGGAAGCTAGAACACCTTCTTAAGACACCTCAAAGACATTGGGCCACCAAAGGCCATCTCCTTGACCTTACCCATCCCAAAGGTTATCAACAACACCAAGGATTTGATCACTAATTGATCCATCATGATCAAATTTAATCCACTAAAAGATAATGAGGGGAGATAGATAAAAATCCCAACAACACCAAGCTGAAAAAATAGGGAAGATCACCACTACCAAATAGCACATTGAGATGAATTATCATAGTAAATAGTTGACATACACCAAGCCTAGACATCCATACCCTGAAATCATTAATACATCAAACTTGCACTCAAGGGATCACTCCAAAGCAAGTGAGGGGCATAGAGATCAAGGACCAAAATTAATTGATGTGACCACTTCCATGTCCTCCCAAACATCACAATAGTTATCCATATAACTATCCTCCTTATGATTTATACCCACATTGGTAATAAATTCAACCACAGAGTTAGCTTCACAAAAATAATGAGAACAAACCCAATAGTGAAGATAATTAAGAAGCGACCAATCATATTCCAAGATATTATTAAGGTTCCAGGACTTGGCATCCTTTTGAAAATCAAAAATCATAATTTGTGAATCCCCCTTGATTTATATGTTTTTAATCCTGTAAGAAACTACTAATTCAAGACCAGCCACCAAAACATGTGCCTTAGCCTCATTATTCGTCCCATCTATAGTTTAATATAATCGGATCGAATGAAAGAGCCACTACAATTCTTTATCATATAACTGGCACTTGAAGCTCCCAAATTACCCTGAAAGGTCCCATTAAAATTTAATTTGAACCACCTAGACTTTGGGCATGACCAGGCAATCCCATTCCTCTTTTTCTTGCTTGAATCCATAACCAATGACCCATTAATGGGTATTTTAACATATTATTATTTTGAGCATTTATATGCATATATCTTGTTCTTTCAAATTTTAATAGCACATCCACAAATATGTAGATATGTTGGGGACTAATATTAGGGTTGCTACCAAACCACCAACCAAAACCAAGAGTATCATTTTTCAGTTCTCCATTATTGGTTTCATTAGGGTTTTTATTGATTGGGCACTTATCCACAAGCACATGCCCTTTTACATGTCTATAAGAATGCTTAATTTATTACAAGATATTTAGAATTGTTGTAAGAGCTTCGAGATCATGAAATATATATTTTATTCCCCTTTGATTTTTTTAATTTGATATATATGCACGCAAACATCAAAGTGAGGTAATATGTAGAAACCTATTTTTTGAAGATAATTTTATGTTTTCCAATTATCATTTCATATTAGGCTCTTGTCATCACATTTTTCATATGTTTCTAGTTATCCACATACCATTTTATTGGCATTTCTCTCTGCTTTCATCCATGTTTTCTTTAGTTTATGGGATTTTTTCAAGAACCATACATTATATGGGTACAATGCACCATAATCATACAATGTAGGGTTCTAGTGTTGGCACTTGTGATCTTTGTTTTGGGTTTCTTGTCCCTTGTGTTCCTAATTTTTTGATCATTATGTACCAATTTATGTGCTAATAAGGTCCTAATTTGAATTTGATAAGTTTTTAAATTTGCAAGAGTAATACTGCATATATAAAATGAGATAATTGAGAAAGACACGAATCCAATAGTTTTTAAAATTAAATACAAATTATTTCCATATTTTATAACATAATTCATGTACATGAAAAGTTGTATATGACTAATCTACACATCCAATGTATTTCTTGTTAAAATTGTGTTTATACTTGGAGTGATAATTTCCAAGTTGTAAGAAAATCAAATGCTCAAGAAACTTTGATAAAACAAGCCTCGTTGGATCAACAAGATAAAAATATAAGACTATCTTTGTGTTCTTCATATTTGTAATCTATGTTGAGAACAAATATCGTACTATTGTATTGATGTATATGTGACCAACTTGAAGGTCTTGAATGTAAATAAAAATTATTTGTTTTTGCACTTGATATTTTTACTCTTACTAAAACAATTTATATTGTTATTATCTATCTTGTGTAAATATTATTGTATTTATGATTGAAGCAATGCGTGTATGGTTTAGTTAGTGAGTTTGGATTTTTTGGGGTTTACATTTTTATGTTATGTTACACTTTTTTTCTCTTATTTTATTAGAATTTTCCAGAAGGACATTAATCTCTTAAATATTTGTGTAAAATATTAGAAAAGTAAGGTTTTTCTAGACTTGAAGTTGGTGAATAAAATCTTTAAATTAATGTTCACGCATCTACATTTTATTAAGGATGATCCTAAGTTTCTATAAATTTTTGTTTGGTTCTAAGGTATAGTCTCTAGTCTTTTCTTTTTTGAGATTCTATTCACCTCAGTGTCCCTAAATTCGTGACAAATCAAATATTATTCTTAAATATCTACGTTTTATTTATTATTATATCAAATATATTCTTTATACCAATAAATCTAATTTATTATTTCTATTTTATTGAATTTGTCTTATAAAATTTTGGGATAATATATTATATGTTGATATATTTAAATATATTAAAATTGGAACAAATCATTTGATCACAAATTTTAGAACTTCCAAATCTTATTATATGAATATAAATATTTGACTTCACAACAATCATTTTACATATGTTTATTTTTAAATGTTTAATTTTAAAAGTTCATACAAACTCGTTTTCTTCCTTCATTGAAAATGTGAGTACATTGAAATGAATGCGAAATATTGATATTAACTATTTTGGTTTTTTTTCCGTCTCATATGTAAGTTATGGGAATCTTTAAAATTTAAAACCTTATTAAATGTCTTAACTTTGGATATCGATATAGACTTAAAGAGAGAGAGGGGTTGTAACACGTGGCTTTTTCCATTAAATTGAATTGCCATTTCCAATGAATTGACTTGATTTTTAATATATAATATTATTGATTGAATGTCATTGTGTTTTCTTTTTAAAAATGTCCTTTCTAAACTTTGAATTCTAAGGGCCGTTCCGAATTTTTAAAAATTATAAATATTAAACATGACGTCATCTGAAACTTTATTTGCAATCGTCATATACCAAATTATTCTAGAACTTTGATTAATGGCCATACAATTATGGTTAGGATTTTTCACGGCCATATGTATTGGATTTGTGTTTTAGACTATTTTATTTTACCGGTATCTATTGAAAAAATAGTAGACAAAATATATATTATAATTTAATTTTTAGATATTGGGACACTTCCAAACTTGTTACACTAAAAAAATATAATTACTAACCTTTGACACTTCACGTAACTTTCAAAATATAATTTATTAAATATATATAGGTGTGACAAGGAAATGTTTAAAAAAATATTCATCCACTTTTACACATCTAAACAAGCATATACATACTATCTGTCAACCATAAAGATGTTGTAATAGTATATTATAAGCGAGGATAAAATGTAACAAGAAAAAATGTAACGAGGATAAAATATTGTAGAAACAAAACATAGTAAAGGATGTATTCACACAGAAGAAGATACAACTTTCAATTAAAAGTTCAAACTCATGAAATCACACTTTCTTTTGTTATTTTACTTGTAAATTTGGTGTATTACTTTTCCATTATGAAATATTAACTACTATCACCAAAATGAACTAGACAACAAATAAACAATGTGATAATCACTAAAATATCTCAATTGTGCTCTTCATGACATTTTCACGACATTACCAATACTGCTACATTTTTTTCTCGCTATATTTTATCCTCACAACTTTTTTATAATATTACATTTTTATCATACTACATTTTTATCGTTACATTTTTGTCCGCTACATTATCACATAAAACCTATTTTACCACATATAAAAACCAACCATAAGCATATATATACAATAAAAAATGTTATGGAAAGTGAATGTAAGGTAGGTAGTTGTTGATGATCGCCATGTTTTTCGCACTACATGTACAAAAAGTAGTGTATGTATTACAATGGAATGAAAACATTAAGACAAATGTATCGATATATGAATATGTTAATATTTATTACTAATTTAAATATTGAGTTTAAGTGTATAGTTTAACGAGAGTGTTTCTTTCCCATTATAAATGAAATAAACATTGTTGGTTTGTGTTAGGGTTACATATTGTTTGCATCATAAGTTGGTGGAAAATGTTTGATATAATTAAATTGATAATCATTTTTATAAACAAGTGTTATGGAACGTCATTAGTACATATTTTTGTATTAAATTTTGGAGGCAGTCTTCGAGTTATTGGATCGTGTTTCGGCGTTGCAAAAATAAGTAGTTATAAATAATATATTAAAAATAACATAATATGGCTTTCATCTTGTATGCAGGCTCTTATTCCTTGCTTAAAGAAATGGGATCGGCAAAACCAAGAGACAGGGTGTTGTAAGCATAGGTGGCGGAAAATAAACATTATTCTAAAGGCACCCATTAATAACCAATAAATCCACATGAATTGATTTATTTATCCTGCACTCACCATATGATTAATATATTGACAACTAGCAATACAATGTCATCCAACGTTGATAAAACAAGAATTAATGTAATGAAAATGTTCTATTGAACATAAACTATTCATTAAACAACTGATCAAATGCGAAGCTCATGAATTTCATTTCGCACTTTGGTAACAGGGTATGGTAAGAGAAGATTAGTCCAGTACTCATTTGTTGTTGAATCTCAATTGTCAAATTACAGAATTTGTCTTTGCTCGAGATTATTATGAAAACAATGTAATAAGAACTAGTATTGCACTCTTGTATTTTCATCTTCAAATTTTTTTTCATTGTGCTAGAATGTTTGTTATTTTAATTGGTTATGCATTTTATGGACTCGAGAGGCTCCATTAACCCTGACATCTATCATTAAAATTTTCCATATCCATAAAATGTAAAATAAATACCTAATAATAGATGGAATCATGCATTGTATCAACAACCCATATAGCTGTGAATTGATAGCAGTATTCTATCTGCCTATCTGTATATCAATTATAAATGCAGACAAGCTCTACTCTATACAATTTTTTTAAAGAATCTAGAGAGAGCACAATTGAAATTCATTCATTTATAAAATCAATACCTAGATATGTATTGCCAATTTACTATTACCAGCCATATAGTCATATACAACAGTCACAATGAAGCACATTTCATCGTGTGACAACATGATAAAATACTATTGCATAAAAACTTGTAGGCAATATAATCACTGTGCCCATAATGCATTTTTTTTATAGCACTCGTTAATACCCTACCAATATTTTACAAATGCCTTGCTCTTCATGCTATGCATATGCAAAATGTTGTTTACCCCAGCTAGAGACCATGAAATATTGAATTATAAAAAAGAAAATGGCAGCGAAGCATATATTCAACCTGGAGGTCAACAAAATTGAGTATTTATTTTTTGTATGTTGGCAATCACCTTACAAATATTCATAAATGTGTATGCACAATAAACCACCTATATTTTCATTCTAAATAGGTGAAAACAACAAAAATAGTGGTAGACACTGTAGAACATAAAGTAATCATACTTGCACTCTTGCGATCTTGAATATAGGTTTTTGATGTAGAAGGTGATGTCTAGGAGGAACCAAGTGGAGGTAGTGCCCAATAAATGGACACCATGGAATCTCAAGAATTCCTTTCAAAGTAAGCCATAGTTGGGCTGTCTGTTTAGAGCCAATTACATCTACACTTGGTGTCAAAGATGAATATGAACAAACAAAAATTAAAATGGCATACACATCAATGTGCTCAATTGTGCTGATCAGACCCCCTAGACAAACAAGTATTTAATTTTGCCACATTTTGGTGAAGGATACATACATGGCTCCATAGCACCTGTTGCCTCCTCAACACTTGTTTGTGAGGGCAGTTGTCAACCGATGGCATCATTATTATTCAACATAAAAACCTTGAGTTAAACAACCTAAAATTTTATGATGTGGCTTCTGATTCGCTACTGCTCTTCAAATTATTCACTGTTTAATTGTAACTAGGGAAAATATTATTTTATTTCCACCTTTCTATAAGCTTTGGTAAATTGAACACATTCATAATAGGGAACAACAACTAATTGGCTATCAAGAAAGAGTTGACCAAAGTAAACGGAGGAGGTGAATACAATAATACTGGGTAGGTACTAATAATAGAAGGAAATGCAATTTACTAACATTAGTAAAATATATACGTATTATTAGCAGTAGGAGATAACATTTGTAGGTGTTTCTATTCAACATCTTTTGTTTTACATGCATAGTTGTTTTTAGTTTAGACTAGTTTTCAAAAGAGAATGGTGAAGATATTCTTGATGAGTCAATAAACTTAAATTGCGATAATATTGTGAATGTTTAGCCTATTTTATTCATATATCTAACATTTATAGTTGATTTAAGAAAAGTCAATCCTTGGAACTTATGTATATTAAGTGCCTAGACTATTTTTAGTTGAACTTACTTACAACTACCTCTTGTTACAAAAAATATTGGAATCAAATTTGGGTTTATTGGGTTCCATGATGTAACATTATAGTTTTCAAATTCTATAATTTAACATTTTGGTAAGTTGGGTGATCTTGAACCATCTTTATACACAATGTTTTTAACACTACCAAGAACACCATATACTAATCTTGCATCAATATATAAATTACATATTGACATCACATTGCCCATTACACAAAATGATGAGTTCATTGTCCAAATAGTTATCATTTGCCTTTTGTAATTGATCCAAAAATCCATCTTATAAAAATTTACAGTGTACTTGGATTGGATTATAATTGAATATAAATTCCAATATCTCATAATTTAATCCAAATTGGGTTGAAACATTTAGTAATTTAATTCTATAAATTTAAAACCAATAGTAGAGAAGAAATAATAATGACACATAAAGATTTGTTTATGGGATTCACCAAATGGCTACATCCCCATGTCCACTCTATGAATGTTCTGATCAATTAAAACTCTTTTAAAATAATTAAAAAATCCCTTTGAGTATGATAACAAAAAATTCCATACCATATACCCTATATATGCAGCAAAATAAACTTTCTCGATGAAAAATGACGTCCCTATGAAACCCACATTTTAACTATTTCTCTGCGTGCAAACAATTCTATTTTTTTCCTCCTCATGCAATTACCATGATGTTGTTTATATTTCTCAATTATTTGGTATTGGTTGGGTATGTATCTTATTTTCTCCATAGTCTTAGGTCGTTCCAACAATTATACGTTAGACGTCTATTTTTTTCTCCATCACCTTTATGCATTGGCTGGGTACATCTTACTGTTTTACCTGAACTCGGGTTCTACTCAATAGCTCAGCATTGGTTTTCTATTTTAGGAACAAATCCCATGTATAGGGAGGATGAATAGTTCACCAATTTATTTTGGGTCGCTATTCTTTTTTAACATGTCTATCGAGACATGTGAGCTCTCTCCATCATGTTGTCCATATGGCAATTACTATGTTGCATTAATTAGTTGGCACCATCTTAGAGTCCATGCCATATGTGGAGAGTTGATTGGTGCCAAAGATAATTCTAGGTGTGGAGTTGGTAGTTATAACTACCATGCAAACAATAGACTTTGCTTATCTTGGAATTAATAAGTGTGCAACTCCTTGAATAACAATATTAATAACCATGCAACTTGAGCTTGATAATAGATTATCAAGAATGGGATATATGGGAATATGTGACAATGGATATATATATATTAAAATATATTGATGGACAACGAATATATTAAAATATATTTTTAGCAATTAAATAGAATTATTTACAAATATTATGGGTGGAGGTGTGGCATTATTGGCCAGATAGTCCCACATATGCAACCATAAAAACATATAGTTAATTCCAATATAAATAGATTAAAATAAACTTTTAATCTCCTTATATATTCACCATGTTCCACATATTGCCACATCATCCCTGAAGTTATCTGATTGAAACTTCTGTGGGGATCTCCTAGATCATTCCTCCCCACTGAGAGCTTTTGGCCCTCCAAAAGTTGACTTAATTATCAACCAAGTGAGGGTATTTTTCCCTTACCTTTCTGATTCCCATCCATTTTACCTTATTCAGATGCATTCCTTTCAAATCAACATGAAGATATTCAACATCACCTCTTCGCATAGTCTTGGGTTTCTTATCAATAATAACATCTTCATGCAACTCATGAAGAGATTCAGGAATAAAATCATCAACATTAGGAACTTGAATACCCTCATCTTGATCCATGATCATGGGAGGTTCATACAATTTCAAGTTTTCCACATTAACCACTAAATAAATTTGCATATAATAAGACAAATCTAATCGAAAAGCATTTGTACCAATAATTTCTAAAATCTCAAATGGACCATACCCGATTTCTTTTAATTTTCTAGCTTCACCTTTCAGTCTTTCCTTGTTGATGTGAATCCAAACTTGATCATCCACTTTGAATGAAGATGATTTACTTACAAAGAGGAAAGAATGAAGAGAAAAAACACAATGAATTTTAACACTATTACTACCATTCATCAACAATCCATCATAATAACATGCCAATGTAAGCTTGAAAAGGCACAAATCAGTTTGTATTCATTCCAATGCAATGAGAAAATGTTCAAGCTTCAAAACCAAATCTTGACAAAGATTATTATTTTTACAAAGAGGGAGTTCTCCTCGTATATAAATGCATAAGGAGAGGGATAAGAAGGAGAATATTCAAATAAAGAGGAAAATTATGCCATTTTCACTATTCATGAATACTGACCACATGTGATCCTTATCACCATGTGCAAGAGGTCAAGAAAGTGGAATCCACTTTAGACAAGATAAATAATTTTAATTCGATTCCATATTTCATGCTTCACTCTCACATGTGTGATCCCAATTAGCAATAATAAATTTTTGTCTTCTTCACAAGATTCCAAGACAAATTGAAATCAACTTTTTGAGCTTACAAGACAAGAAAATCATGAAAATCATGGGCCTCCTTATAAATTAGTCCCATATCTTGCCCATGTGACTTAAATCACATGAAATATTCCTTATGGGCCACGCCACATCACCACTCTACCACATCAGCACTCTATCATATCACAACTATGCCACATCACCATGCATAGTCATTGTGAATAGTAACCATGAATAATATATGTTAATAGTGTTTTATGAATAATGCTATCACTTCTAATAGTAACCAGTGTGTGATCTCATTATGATCTAAAAAATCTTGCAACCAAATGGTGAATGGAAAAATTTAACATTACTAATGACCTCTATAAAATTTATTGCTTGTTAAGCAAAGACCAGTAGCATTATGCAGTTCATTGGGCATGGAGTCATGAAAATCACAACCAAATCTGATTTGAACATGATAAACACTATTGTACCCTCATTATACAAAATTGAAACTAAAATATATGTCTTCAAATCAACAATAATACATGTGCAAGATCACTTAGGGAATTGAAAACTACTACAACTACTAAAATAATATGCACACATGCACTTAGAAGTAAAAAGAACATAACAACAACCAATAATGTGCATATAGAACTTGGATGAATGAAAATATACTAATACTTCTATGTAAAATATTACATTTCAAAACTAATCCTCTTGGATCAAAAGAAAAACTCTTTAAGTCACCTCCATGTTATGATAAACAATGGCATATAATCTATCGTTCAGACTTGGTTCTTTCTTTATCATCTATTTTATTGATTACCACCATATTTAAATTGACCTCAAATGTAGCACCAACAACAAAAATATCACCAATGAACACAAATTGATCTTGATCTTGCACTCTTACCTCATATTGTTGTTCATCCTTGGCAATATGAGAGACCTCCAAACTAATCACTTCTTAATTTGTAAGGATAAAAAAAACAATCAAAGATCCTATTAATATGAAATCATCATGTGATTCAATATCCTTCTCATGATGCTCCTTATTTTCAACCTCAACAAGGTTAGAAGTAATTGGATCTTCTTCTTGACGCATACCATAAAGACCATCTTCTAGAACATCATCCTTGAAAACTGAACTGCCTCTTTCTTCCCCAAGTGGACTATAGATGAAAATTTCTTCTACATATATGATTGAATCATCTTCATACTGTTCACTTGAAAATACATCATGATCTTCTTCATTTATTTCCCATAGGATGGGTTCCTCTTTAATAAGGGAGATGGTGGGAGGGTGATCAATATGGTCATGGGATTGAGAGGGAGTATGAGGTATGGTAAATGACTCATGAATTGGCTTGAGAATTGAAGGATATTTATTTCAACTTAAGGTCTTGGGGATGGCGGACTCTTCTAAGGATTCTTTGAGTGAGACCATATTCAGTTGTGTTATGAGTGTACTATCCTTATCAACAAGCATTTCATTCTTCTTTTGAGTACCTTCTTGGTTTGGTCTCCATGAATGGAAGGTTTGAGGCTCTTAGAGAGGGATGGGTGAAGGGGCTTGAATAGGCACAAGTTTTTCTTTGGTTTTAATCTCTTGATCTTGGCTCTTTTACTCTTGTTTCTCTTAATACTTCACTACTTGGTTCCATGTTTAGACTTTGACACTAGTAGCTTCTCTTGGAGATTGAATTGGCTCTCTTGGAGGCTCTATTTGGGGATGGTTAATGGTTTCATGAGGATATGGAACATAGGAAGGCTGATAAAGAACACAAGGGGATTCTTGAAAATTTTGATCAAACTCATTTTTTGTCTTTCCCAAATCTCCATCCTCTCTAATACCAAATCACACATCTCCTTTCTCTTGAATGGATCATTAGATACATATACAAACAACCCAATCACTTCTTCATATGAGGAATTTAAACAAACTCTTTTTGCATAGTTTAGTACCTTACTCTCTATCTCATCCACTCTATCTTAAAAATCTTGAGAATATAATGGAGGAGGAGAAGGAGGGTACTATGGTTGAGGACAAGACTATTCATAAGACTAGTATGGCTCACAAGGAGGATAAGAGTGATGGTCTTGGTAGTAAGGAGGGTAACAATATTCATAAGTTTGTTGAGGTATGTAGTTGGGGTCACATGAAGGGAAAGTGGGGTAGTCATAGGACTATTATGGACCATGACAAGGCTGATATGTCTCATTATATGACTGATAAGGATCATAGTGAGGCTAATAAGGAGTATTATAGGCTTGATATGCCTCAAAAACTTACATGACATTGAAATCTATTTCAAACTCAGCCATAACAACTTCCTCAAGATAGTAAATTGAAAACACAACTTACTTTGAATAAGTGCTTTAACTGGTAGAACCAACTGATTGAGCACGAAGTTGCCATTGATGTTTTAAATGCCTCCAAATTCTAATATTTAGAAGAGCAACACCAATAATCCTTTCACTAATTTGGACCTTAGTACCACCAGGCATGCTAGAAACTATTATCATTCAAGAGTACACCCTTATGAGAATGTGTACTTGTTCTCACTTCTATTGATACAATGGAAACTCTCCAGGGTGTGGGTGACCTTATCATGGAGAGAATATCCAAAGAGGGATGGTTACCCTGGTAAATCACATAAAATATGACTAATGCAACTGTTGTAACAAGGAAAAGGGATATGAAACAATATAAAAAATTGAACATAAACTAAAAAGGTGATGCACTAGAATGTAGATATCTTCCACTTGCTTGTAACTTGCACAATGAAATGGAGTAAAACTGAAATATAATTACACTACTAAAAAATAAATCTCCTAAAATAAGTGTTTCAATATGGATGTTTTAGTTTATGCATTGATCAAAAGGGATAATCAAGAGGTATAAAAGAATCACAAATGAAGGTTTTCCACACCTAGCCTATGAAAATATAATTGGCACACACCATATGACCTGAAAGAAGATGAATTACTTACAAAGAGAGAAGGATGAAGAGGACAAATGCAAGGAATTTGAACACTATCACTACCATTCATCAACAATCAATCATATGAACACTCCAATGAAAGCTTGAGAAGGCACAAGTCAATGTCTATTCATTCCAAGATAATGATAAAATGTTCAAGTTTCAAAACCAAAGCTTGATAAAGATCATTATTTCACAAAGATAAATCTCTCCTCATATATAAATGCATAAGGAGAGTGGGAGGAGGGAGAATCTTCAAATAAAAAGGAAAATGGTGCCATTTTTACTTTTCATGAATAGTGACCACATGTGATTCTTGTCACCATGTGCAAGAGGTCAATAAAGTGGACTTCACTTTAGAAAAGATCAATCACTTGCATATGATTCCATATTTTATGCCCCACTCTCACATGTGTGAGCCCAATTATAAATAATAATGTCTTGTCTTCTTCATAAGATTCCAATACAAAGTGAAATCAACTTTTTGACCTTACAAAACAAGACAATCATGGGCCTCCTTAGAAATTTGACCCATATATTTCCCATGTGACTCACATCACATAAAAGATTCTCTATGGGCCATGCCACATCACCACTCTGCCACATCAACACTTTGCCACATCAAAACTATGCCACATCACCCACATCACCATGCATAGTCACTATGAATAGTAACCATGAATAGTGTTTTGTGAATAGTGTTTTCACTCCCAATGGTAACCAATGTGTGATATCATGATGATCCAAAAAAAAATTCAACCATGTAACAACCAAATGGTGATTGGAAACAATTAACAATTATATTTCTAGATTTATAATTATATATATAAATAAAATTATTAGTAAAAGAATCAACATTGGCCTAGACTAAAGTAGTGTTATTGCACTAGATTAGATCTTAGGAACCACCATTATAAACTCCACCCCACTAGATAATAATGAGATTCAACAGTGTCCCCTAATCCCAAGATATTCAAACTATGGACATAGGATCGCAAGCACTCAGGGTATGCATATATAATTAAAAAATAATTTATATTTTATTCAACTTGTAAATTGTATATGTTTTCATTCCTTACATCAATATACTTTACAAATAAAAAATGTTTTATTCATTCATAGGTAATTCTAAAATTTGGGCCTCTTGTTTTTGTGTCTTGTTATAAATCAACATGATCTTTAAGAGTTTTCAACTCTGTGAAATACGGTCTTCTATAACTTGTGTTTGTGTCCCATTACTAATATGGTATCTTTTGGTTGAATATTTTGTCTATCAATGTACTGATAAACAAAATAGGTCTGATCAGCCAAAGTAGGAAGATTAGTCATCCAAATGTGTAAGTTTATCACATAAGAAGGAGACTGCTCTCTCCTCTCATCAAGGGGAGGTTCCCTGTGGATATGCTATATATATATATATATATATATATATATATGTATGTATAAATAGAAAATAATACTTAGGGATAGGACAAGCCATCCATCTCTCTTTCTTCAGAGATGATGTGTACAAAACAAAGAAAAAACTCAAGGGAATGACAAACAGTACTCCTCTTCTTTCAGGAGAACTATTCAGCCAGTCACAAGAATACTCCTGGTAAAAGTAGAATGTAATTGAACGTATGGTAACCAACAAATCGAGACATAGCACAAAGTCTGCACCTAAAATATTCAAGAGTAATATACGAAGGACTAAGAGGGCACCAGGTCTTCTCAAAGTCCTTTACACAACAATATAAAAAAAACACACTGAAGGCAGCTATGGGGGCACAAAGTCTTTCCACAGTTGATTCTTCAGGACACCTTCTTGACTAATTTTACTAATCCTGCTTGTTAAATGAATGGAACAGAAAATATCTCAAGGAAAAAGGCATAAGAACAGTTTCCTCAACAACAAATATGTCACAGCACAAAGTCTGAAAAAGTTCCTTGCTTTCTTATTCCAGTAACAAAATATGATCAACAGACTGAGCATAAAGTCTCAATGATGCCTCTCAATTTGGGCAGAGTTTCATTCAGATTGTCAAAAAAGAGATATTTTTACAATGAAAGAAAGTCCCTTATATAGCCACTTCAAGAAGGACTCGAGAACAGTAATACATCATGATGCATTGGGAACTGTTAAGAAGACAAGCTAGAACTTTGAGGCATTTTACCCATTTGATCTTCTCAATGTAGATAAACAAGCCACACAATTGAAAGATTACAAATTTCAATGTCCACTTGGTGGTCTGATCTTGTCTTCATCATTCCTCCTTTTTTGGTTAATTGAATCAGGCCCTGGATTCATTCGTTGTTTTGTCTTTCCTCGCTTTCAGCTAGTTTTGGTCTTGAATTCTGGGAATGCATTCGGGTTTGTAAATTCAAAGAATCAATGGCTATTTCATGGACTTTAAAATTGATGTTTATATGCCCGTCAATGTGCTCTCAACGGCTAGTTCACTGTCTTGAATTTGACGTCTTCGAGCGCAACACCCCTTGGTCTTCTTTCGGCTCTTGGCTCTGTATTCTCCCAGATTGGACTTGCCCTTTGGGGCCTTGAGAAATGACCTGTGTCGAATCAGAATAGCCTTTTACTTTGGCCGCTGAGAGTCCCCCGTAAGGGCACATACCCTTCAGGGTCCTTCGGCAGCCCTTTGCCTTGGCAGTTCCCACAAACAAATCCCCAGGCTTTCTCCCGTGAACGTTTCCTCGCGCGAAAGTTTCTCACAGACATTTCCCTGGGAAAAATTCTTATGGACAAAAGTCTGGGGAAAATTCCCGCTGACAAAAGTCTAGGGAAAATTCTCGAGGACAAAAAGTCCGTGGAATTATTTGTTTCGCCAAAACTTTGAACAAGTCTTCAGATTATGCCCATATTTGCTTCTTTGATTTCTTTCAGACTTTTTGTCTAAAGGAATTTCTTTGGACAAAACTCTGAAAGAATTATGCCTTAGCCAATTTTAAATGCCTTAAACATTCTGAAAGAAATACCTTTCGGGCTTCTTTGAAAATGACCCTTTGGAAGGGTGATTTTATTGATTAAGTGTCCTCCGCAAGGACACTTGTCCTTCGGGAAGCTTCCTTTTGCATTGAACCACCCCTTTGAACTTTGGCGATGAACCATTGGATGAACTTTGACGTTGAACCAATCGGTTGAACCAAAAATGGTTCAAATCGATGGTTCAATGAATGAAACAAGCTGATGAACTAAACATTGAACCAAACATAATGAACTTGCCTTTGAACCAATAGGAACTTTGACGTTGAACCAATCAGTTGAACCAAGGCTTTGAACCAAAATGGTTCAATCCAATGGTTTAATCGAATGAACTGAATGAATGAAATTGCCATTGAACCTATTCATTGAACCAAGATGTTGAACCAAGTTTTGGTTGAACGATTCAAACAAAGCTTTGAAAAATGTCTTTGAACCTGCTATTGAACTTGTAAACGTTGAACCAAAGGATGAACTGAAAGAATGAACCAACTATGTGAACTATTTGGTTGAACCAAAAGACACTAAGTGAAATAAAGCATTGAACCGCTTGGTTGAACCGAGCCATTGAACTGTTCCTTTGGTTGAACCTGCCATTGAACCTTGAACCCGTTGAACCTTTGAACCAAAGTGGTTCAATGGTTCAATGGTTCAAGCCACCTTGATTTGGCCAAGTGCCTTGAAGCTGATGAACCAATTGAAGCGATTGAACTTTGAACCTTGATGAAGCGCTTAACTCTTGCCAAAGACATTGAACTTGTTGAACCTTGAACCCGTTGAACCTTTGAATCAAAGTGGTTCAATGGTTCAATGGTTCAATGGTTCAAGTCTCTTTTTGTACTCAGATGCTTACTGATGAAGATTTTCAACTGAACCAAAGCTCTGAACTAATTCTTTAAGCCAAAAGACATTAAATCAAAGGATGAACCAAACGTTGAACCTGTTGCTGGTGTTTGCCGATGGATATTTCTATTTGAACCAAGGCTCTGAACTAATCTTGGAGAATGACTAAGTGTTGAAAACTAATTCTTTTGACTGAAATTGCTTGCAGAAGCCTTTGAACCTATATAAATGAACCTGCCTGCACAGTCCGTAGACTTCTCTTCTTGCTGAAGAGTCTATAGATTTTCTGAGAAGCTTGGAAAATGAGGAATTTGAATGTCTAGGGCAAATTTTGGAAATGGAAGAGACAATTTTTGTCTGTAAGACCAAAATAGTTAAAATGTTGTCCTAGAAATGACTGCTATTTCTAGAGGACAACAGTATCTATCAAAAACATTTTTGAAATCCATAAAAAAAACAAGTGCCATGATGGGGCTTTAGCACTTGTCTTTGAGAAAATAATGGGATATAATAAGTGCAATGTAAAATCTTCGAAGCAAGGTATGGACATTTAATAATTAATCAAGTTATTGTTTCAAAACAAATTCAAGGTGGACATTAGATATAATGAAAAATAAATGTAAGTCGAAAGGAATATACTACCTACTATTGATTCAATTAACCATTAAAGTTAATAAGTATTTGTAAACAATTAAAGTTGATGGACTTGCACTTTATTGAATGAGAAATGGGCCTCTAAGAGTGCATACAACTAATATTGATTCAATATATTATTGAAGTTAATGTGCATCTGAAAATTATTAAAGTCTACCATAGTTAAATCATAATTAATGAGAAAACATTTACTTCGGTGCCATTCAAGACTTTCTAATGGATTTGGGCAATAGTTGAATATGTTTTTTTTCTGCCTATCATTTCTTCATAATCTATATTACTTATTGACAATCAACTAGAATCATTTTAAGGCAATATATAGCCACTAATGTCTATTATTTGTGGCCTTGGGTACTTGTGAAATTAAGTTTTTTTTGAAACTAATTATAATCTACTTATTCATTTGGATGTGTATCAAATTCATTTTAAAGAACAACAAGCACATTGGTGATCAGTGAATCCAACTAGGATTGCCTTGATAACTATAAAAAATAAATTGAGGCATTGGCATCTATTTAATGAATTTGGGTGTTTTTTAAATGGTGTTTAGTCATCTATGAGGGCATACTAATCTCTTTGAAATTTTTAGATTTTTGTATATTATTTTCTACCAGCGACTTTAAAATTAGTAAAATTTACAATTTTGTTTGGCCTCCTTCAACACACATTACAAAAAAGAGATTAAATCGATGTTGCATTGTCAGTCAAAAGAGCCCACTAAATGATAAATTCATACAAAATTAATACTTTTTTGTAGTCATGTAAGATCTGAAATTATACAACTTCAGTATGGATAAGACACCTAATCTATAAGTCCTCATGTTGGCTCACACAACCCTTCTAGGCTACTTCTTTCACTAATTCCCAGTCATCCAAAGCTTTTCAATCTTAGCCCTTTCAGACCCAGGCAGCCCTTTCAGACCCAGGCAGCCCTTTCAAGCCCAGATCCATCCCCCCAGGTCTTATCCCCTTAGGACAATAGTGCATAAATAGGATAGGAGCAATGGAAACCAGAGTGTCCTATTTTTGGTGTTGTTGTCCAAGTTCACTTTTCATCTTAATGATCAGATTCTTATAGTTCTTTATCTTTTCCCTTGTCAGCCTAACACAAATTCATTTAACCCATGATCATCTATTTCCCTATAAAAGGCCATTCTAAGTCCATTTAGAAGGGTTGGCACTCATTTTCAAGAGAGACACAAGAATAAAAGCAAGTACACTCAAGCATTCCTCCCTATTCTTTGCATACAACCTTCCAATATTATTCAAATCCTACTCAAGTCATTGCATCAGTCCCTATCTAGTTGAAGCAAATCCAATTTCACATTATAATTGCATTTATCATACATAAATTGCACCAAACAATTCAATGGGAGAACTAAATTAGCTTAATCCCTCTTCGGAGTATTGGTATGTAGGCAGTGTGCCCACACATGGGGTGTGAAGTGCGTCTAGCATATCCTTTACACACTAACCCCTTCTCTCTCTTTCCCAATTTTGCATTCAAGTTTAAACACTAAGAGCTCCTAAGAGTTTTAAATATTAAAATAGGCACACAACGAGCTTCACGAGGTCCCAGACCTTGAAATTTTCATGATAGGGTAACACAGGCATTCCAAATAGAACCCAAAAAGATTTAAGCCTTAGGACAATAGTGTAAGAATAGGATTATAGTGCTAGACAATAGGGTGTCCTATTTTTGACACTCCTATCCAATCAAGAAATGAAATCTAGAGACCTATTTACAACTATTTCTCAGTCTTGCTCCTCTAGTATTAGACCTTGTCTCAGTCCAGATCATCCAGAATAAGCTAAGTTCTAATCTCTCTCACTTCCTACTATATTTAGAACAGGCAAAAATACAATCTATTTACACAAATCAGTAGGTTAATTCTTGCATATTTATTTATTGATTTACATTCCTCAGTGCCTTTATTACTTAGGAATATAACTCTAATATTTCAAAAACAATAAAACATTTGGTGGACCCGACTTACTTTGAATTTTTGCATAAAACCCCTAAAAACTCTAGGGCTAATTATTTTTGATTTTTTGCAATATTTTCTTGATTTTTATTGAATTTAAAAAATCAAAAATATTTAGCCCTAGGGTTTTTGCAATATTTTCTTGATTTTTATTGAATTTAAAAATCATGAATCTATCAATTCATTGCAAAAATATCACATATTTTATTTAAACCATAGTTTGCACATACTAGGTCCTATTTGCATACAAACACTTTCAACCCACTAGGAAAAATATATTGCTAATTTTAGAAATATTTTCTATTTTTTTCTTAATTTTTTCAAGCTAAATTCTACAAACTCATAACAAAATTTTCAAATTATTATACTAATTTTGAAAAAAAAAAATCAAACCCTAGTTGCATCAACTAGTTCCCATTTATTTTTCCAAGTTTTTTCCAATCATTTTCTACATTTTTAGTTGCAAATCTAACTTAGAAAATCAATTTCAAATTCAAAAGTTCATAGTATTTTGAAAACAGTACTTTTGAAAAATCTTTAGTTGCATATACTAGCACCTTTTTGCTTCTTTTGGTATCACCTTACATGTTTTGAAGCTCCGTATCCTTTCTATGCATATTCTAGTTTCTTGTTTAGATCATATTAACTTAATTTTTTTTGCTTTTATCCAAGTTGTTTTCATTATGTCACCTAAATTCATTGCATCTCTTCTCTCAAGATGAAGTGCAAGACTTAGTGGCAATCCTCCTGAATTCACTTAGATTCCTTCAACTCAACCATATACCATGGATAAACAACCAAATTAGATTCTTATCATAGATTTTACACATCTAGATTGTAAAATTTTTTATGAGGATAACTCTGATCATGAGTAGTATGAAAATACCAATGATGATGTACACACCAATGCTCCTACTCCACCACATGGAACTACCGATCCACTACCACCTATTGTTGATAATGAAGTAGTCTTCAACAAAGATTAAGTTCTACAAAATTTCAAAGAAATAATTAAGGAATAGCCTAAAGATCATATACTAATTTTTCAATCTATCATGGAAATCAAAAAGGCTAAGCAAGCTGAGTCTTCTAGTCATTCAGAGTAGCCAATTACAAATGAAACTATGAGGGCAACTATATCTCAACCACCCCCTATAACAGCCCAACCTTCTTCTATGCCATCAGTTGTAGTTAGTACATCCCTATCCCCTGATGTGGCAACCCTTGTGCAAGAGATCCGATCTCTTCAATCTAAGGTGCAACATTTTGAGCAAGGTACCACTAGACCTACGTAGGCTTTAGATTCTTTTGCTTTTATGCATACACCATTGGTATGTCATCTTGCTTCTACACCTTTGCCACAAGGTTTTGTTCAACCCAAACTTACTCTTTATGATGGTAAAGGTGATCCAATGACACATTTGAGAGCCTTTCACGCAACATGCTTGGATTATGTACCCAATGATTGGCTACTTACCAAGCTATTTCCATGGAGCCTAAAGGATTATGATTTTTAATGGTTTTATAGTCTATTGAATCAATCGGTCACAACATTCAATCTTTTAGCAGACATGTTCCTAGAACATTTTAGTATCAACATTGGTGATAAGATTTCTTATGCACAGTTTGCACTGTAGAAACAAAGGCCAAATAAGCCCCTCACAAATTATGTTCTAAGATACAAGACTATTCTAGCTAAGCTAACTATCTCCATGGCTGATCAAGAGCTACATGACATCTTCAAATAGAGCCTTCTACCAGCATTGCATGAATCTATTATGTTCAAAAGATTCTCTTCCTTGACTGAATTGTGTCATACACTCAAGGGAAGAGAAGTCAACCTAATTTCAATGGGCAAACTCAAGTATTCAAGTATCTCAAACATAACCAACAAGAGTAATAGCAAAGTCCCATACAAAGTCAAAATCAGTGACAACAAGAATAAGAATCAACCAATAGTTAATGCAGCTTTAAATCCCCTTCAGCGCGTGGTTTTATCATCACCTCCTTATTATACATTTACCAATCTACCAGTTTCTCTAGCCAACGTTTTATATTAGTTATTGGAATGTAACATCATCACTTTCCCACCTATCTAGAAAGTAGATCCAACAAAGCCTCTTCAATGGGGATATGATTAGCATGCATTTTGCAATTTTCATAGGGCACCAGGCCACACAATAAATAGATGCATCAATTTTTGACATAAGATATAGGACGTGATAGATGACAATCTACTTGATCTAGGCAATTCAAATGAGCCTCCAAAGGCAAAGCTAACACAAGATAAAGCTTTGAAAAAAAATTCAGATCCATTTCCACAAAATTCTAAATAGGAGAAAGAAGACACATCAGGGGTTCACCATACATACCATACACATCCTCCAACAGCTACATACTAGGCACCTTCAACTGAGGCACATCCTTTGAGAGGTATGATAGGTATGTATGAGTCTAGATTTCTAGTCAGACCTTTGATATCTTTTTCAGATCAGGAATTTGTGGAGGATAATACAGGGTATAATGCACTTTTTATCAGAGCACATGTTCATAATCAACCTATTTATAGTGTACTCATTGACAATGGTTCCAGTCTTAACATGTGCACTTTCACACTTCTACAACATTTGAGTTATTCAGAATAAGATATCACTTCGATAGACATAGTTATCGATGGTTTCAGTGGGTATATATAGAGTTCATTGGGTGAGATATTACTTCCATTACAGATTGGTCCTACATATGTGGCCACACCATTCACTATAGTTCCTAGTGCAAGAGTTTTTGACATATTACTTGGTCAACCATGGATTCAAAAACTCATGGCAGTACCTTCTATAGTTCATAGATGCATGAAATTCATTCATGCTAATCAAGTTATTATAGTTGGTAGAGCTCTTTATGAGCCATCACTCCCCACTTCAGATCCATATACCAACTTCCAGTCACCAACTCTAGTTCTCCCACTAGTTTTAGCTTCTCCTCCAGTTTCAGTAGAGCTTCCACTTTTGATCCAACCATAGTTATAGAATCCATCACCAGTATAGAAGGTTTGTACACACCCATAATTTCAAGATTCTAGATAGCTTCCAGTGAAAATGTTCACACCTAAAGTAGTTCCA
Organism: Torreya grandis; assembly: GCA_037957365.1. Lineage (NCBI taxonomy): Eukaryota > Viridiplantae > Streptophyta > Pinopsida > Cupressales > Taxaceae > Torreya > Torreya grandis. The sequence goes on along the minus strand of JARHVA010002104.1, from coordinate 113,103 downwards.
TTGTGGTCTCATAAAACTACATAGAGAGCACCTATTCACAGAGCTTCTTATCCTGCTTTCAAATAGGTCCCTAAGAACCCTATAGTTGCATCCACTTCTCAGAGTCACAGGGGGACCCCACATTCATTTTCCACTTCAAAAATTTTAGAACAATTGTAATGTACATAGCTTTCAGCTGCACAATCTCAGACACTCCATCATGTCTGACGATCACACACGATCCCATTATTTGATACAAGACACCATGACAGGGAGTCTCATCCGAGACTCATTAGTTAGTATCATTTATTTCTAGCATTGATTGTACATATTATCTCCTACTTGATTGTACATAGTTCAAATATTTTCAAAAATACAAAAATAATATAACACTTCAAAATACAAAAATATTCAAATTTTTTTAAAAACACCAAAAACATTTTTGATTATATGCATCATCCATGTTTACATTACTACTATTATGCTAGGACTTACATTTACTATTTCATGCTATTGTATGCTGATTTATCTACTCTAGCATGCTTCTCTTGATCTCTTTTGAGTATGTGTAGTGACATCCAACTCTTTGATTGCTTTAATCTACCCATCGAGGGGACATTTCTAATTCTACATTTGAGACACACATCAATATACATACCCACTGGGGGCATCTTCTACATGGCTACACCATCCAAGTTATGTCATTCCTACACCACACACTTTGAGTTATCCTACTGATGCACATTACTTACTAGATTACACAGAGTATTACATTGACATTTCACTAGTACCTAGCACTTATGTATTTCTTAGCATATACCTGGCCTTGTACTACACATATTTTGCACACTTTCACATTTTCTTTGATTAGTTAGATGTGTTTGTAACTTTTAGTTCTTACTTTTGCTTTCATTCCTTGCTTAGCATAGCTTGTGTGATTGCACTTTTCAGTTCCTACTTGTCTTCTATTTGTGCCTTAGCACATTTGCCAATGTATTTTGCTTCTATTCATGTGTGTGCCTTAGGACATCTACCAATGTCCTTTGTTTTACTTTTCATGTGTTTGTGGCCCTTGTGCCAACTTAGCTTATTCCACTTGTATGTGTATGTGGTATTTGAACATGCCTTCCATGTTTGTCTTCTAGTTTGAGTGACATGTGTCCATATCCCTTGTTTGTGTGGCCCCTTGGCCACCCTTGTATGTTTATTGCTTCTTGCTTCATATGCATTTTTGCTCCTCACTATGTGTAATGCCATGAGTCCAACCATGCATTTATCTTGCTTCTTGGATGTCATGATAGACATCATGCTCCGTCCCTCCATGCTTACTAACAAACTAACACTATAGGCAAAGCATGGTACAAGGTTATGCAGCAACAAAACTTCAAACCACAAAAAGAAGTAACACTATAGGCAAAGCATGGTACAAAAGTAAGAGCAAATTGTGCAAAGTTGATAATTAGAAACACACCCAATAACCATATGATCTTACTGAACTGAGACTCCATACATACCATTTAATGATAAAACACAGATTATAACCAACCAATCACAAATTTATTTAGCCTACATATGATACATGGACCAAAATCTTATGTTGAAAACCCTAAAGGGGCAAAATTTAGGCTTCCCTCTCCGCTTGTTCTTGAGCAGATATGCCCCCTTTTTTAGTGCAGCTATGGCCTGAAGACACACCACACAACACAAATAAAAAATTTGAGCTACAATAAAACCCCCGATTTCCAGATCAAGATAAATAATTAAAACTGAAAACCCCTATGAACAATCAATCCTTTACACAAATAAATATAGTTTGATATGTCCTGAACACAAATTTGGACTAAATTAATAATAATAATAAATGCATTTCTCATCTAAAAAATTGAAGAAATTTTGCTCAAGATATAAGCTCTTTACCTGCTCGATGTCACATTCGAGAGGTCAATTTCTTTGAAAATATACCATACCCTTATCTCTCGCGTAGCTCTACTTCAACCTGATTGTCCATTCTAATCTTCAGTGCTGTACAGACATAGGATTTAGTAATGTGATCTACAGATGAAGTCCAGACCTGCGTTGTTTCCCCTTCCTCCTATAGAGATTATTTCACAAAATGCCTTCTCCCAATTGATTCCTAGGCAGCACAGGTTGTTGACATGACTTGTTTGTTGATCTTTGAAGCCCATGGTTTGGTTGCCATGCTGCTGCCTTGGGCACAGTTGGCCTTGGCTCAGAGTCTCTCGTATACAGTAAAAGACCTCACTGTGACTTAGGCAGAAGATTATTTTTTTACAAACAATTGTTTCCCATTGGATGCAGCTCATGCATTTAATCCCTAGTTGCAACTAAACTCAAAAGCCATCCATGAAACATTCAGAAACCATAAATATGCAATTGACACACTATTTTGATTGGATAACCCAACAAAATTGACCGGAATAAAAACAGGGAGATAAAAACAATACTACCTTCAACAGATACTAATAAAATGTATCGTCTGTTTATCCAATCCAAACGACTCTTATTAAATAATAGTAGTATTTCTACTCATTAAAAACCTAACAAATTATATTTTAAATTACAAAAATAATGATTACAATTTTTAACGCAAAAATATCATCTATTAAAAAAATTCCCTTTCCTTCATCCCAAAAATATCATGCCACTTCGTGGCGCTTGTTTATTTGATTTTTAAAAAAATATATTTATCTCCAAAGACTGTGCGGTAGAAAATATCATATCTACTTATTTAATCTAAAGAATTTTTAAAATATTTATTTACTCATTTAATCTCAGAATTTTACATATTATATTTATTTATTTAATTTAAATATATATATATATAGAAATAGAAACTTATGCATTATATATTATAGATTATAAAATAAGTATTACACAAACACTAATATTTAATAAAAAATATATTTTTCTCATTTCATAAATAATGTTTTATTTAGATATTTTTTTCTTTGTTTATTTTTTAATTAAATAACTTTATCAATAAACAAATAATTTTTCAAAAGAATTATACTTTTATAATTTATAATAATCATACGTAAACTTTTAAATAAAAAATTGTATAAATTTTTTTATTCAATTTTTTATAATAATAATATATAATTTTTTAAATAAAATTTGTATAAACTTTTCCATCTAAAAGTTCATATATAACAATATCTTATCGATTATTTAATAATTATTCAAATAATTTTTAGAATTTTTAAGTTTGTTTATATATATAAAGTAAACACTTTTGATTGGAGTTATGAATTAGTGTTGGGATATGATTGGGGGTTTAGATTTCGAAACTAAAAACGTAACAAAAAAATGAGTATAGAAAAATAAGAAAATTAAAATTCAACAACCATTCAATGAAAGACACTTTTATAAAGAGAAGACTATACCCACAATTCTCACGCAAAATATTTGTAAAATGTCAGTAAACAAATACCCAGACAAGAGAAGAAAAACAAATAAAAAGAAAAAAATGTTAAAAAACAAAACTGTGATAAAAATTAACCTAGAATCAATCTTCTCACACACTTTAAAAAAAAATCTTTCATTACCTATTAAGAACCGCTTCTAACCAAAACTCCCACTTCCATTATCAATCTTTTAACTTCATAGCTACTCCCTTTTTAACTTGTTAATATTATCTATGCATAACAAATTATTCAATTATACAACTCCTTTACTTCATCTTATTATCTTAAAAAAGCTCAAAAGATTAAGACAAACAAGAATATTGACTTTCAGAAACAAAAACGTTGTATACGTGACAAGTGCATGTGCATGAGGATGAGGATGAAGATGACATCAACCTCGTACGCCACGATCACTACTACAATGGAGGAGTCTGTCTATTTTACGTGATTTATGCTTGGCAAATGTCGTGGTCAATGAACTGGCATCTGTGCTGAAACGAATATTTTTATTAATGTCGGCTGAGACCAAAAGGTTTATGGGCCCTTTTTTTTCTTTTCTGTTGGTTGGTTTGTTTGGTGGTTTAAATGTATCTTTACACTTTGTAAAAGTGGTGGTGTTTGTTGGTTTTTTATTTTTTAAAATATATATAATAATTAAATTTCATTTTACAAAAGAATATAATTTAATTTTTTATATATTTTAAATTATCGATTTAGATTTAGATTCAGATTTAAATTTAATTCATTTATTAAATAGAAAATTAATAACATTAATTACATAGTATGTATATAAAAAATAAAAAATGTATATAATTACAAAATATTAATATAATGTTAAATTTTATGATAATCATAAACATCCATAATAATTAATTGCATCAAAATTAATATTCATGGTCATCTTATTCTTTATTGAGAATATCAATATTAACATCATGATGTGGTTCATTAAAATTACAAGGACTATCACTCTCGCCACTCATGTTATCTTAAGCTATGTGGTGTCAAGAGAGTGTCAATGTCAACTAATGAGTGGTTCAAGTCAACGTCTTAGATCTACGTCCTAATGCTTTGTTGTCCCTTCCTTGTACTTTGGGTTCCTGTACGATAAAAAAATGCAAATTAGAGTATATATAAATCAACTCCCCACCTTTTTTTTGCTACATGCTTGTACTTTTGTGAATGGATGAAATTGTGTGCTCCAATTTTGCTTACAAGAAGATGAAATCGTAACCTATATTCAATTTTATAAAAATATAAAGTAAAACTCAAGTCTTAAACATAATTTAAAATAAATAAATAAAGAGTCAAACACTGAAAAAATAAAATACTTACTTGTGACAAGAACTTGATTGCACAAGTCTATAGGTTTGGTAATATTTGACCATGGACGTACCATCACATATGAGCATCCTTCTTGTATTTGTACAGAAGTGCAATGAGATTTGGGAGATAATGAATTCCCCAAACTTGTTCATAATCATGTCTTCTATCTCAAGATCAAGGAAGATCATAGATAATGCCAACTTACACCTTTCACCCATTTTGACATCTCTATATGGTGGCGCCTTCATTGGCAAAGAAAGGATATCCATACTATAGAATTGAGGATTCAATGCAAAAGAAATGAGATGTAGTAGGGCATTATTTTGCTCCACCGCTCAACAAGGATTAAATGCACTTATTTGAAAAATGTCTCATCAAGATCTTACTCTTTTGTATTAATAACAACCTTCATTTTCTCAACCATTGAATTGATGTCATCATATATTTCTCCCAAACATGGTGTAGACACCGCAAACGTGTCTGCACCTTGGTTCTCCCCCTTGGCCCTTTCTCCCACCTAGTCCTCCTTGGTCCCTAACCCACCTAGGTCTTATTAATTAGAAATTAACATCTATTTTTAATTAAATTAGGCCCCCTTTCCACCCTACCCTTGCCACCTTGGATCCTCCCTTGAATCCCTCCACCTTCCCCCTAGCATTTATTAGGCCAAATCTCACCATTATATCCCCCCTCGTCCATTTTGGCATCCCCGTGACCGTTCTGCCCATGACCCCTCGCTCGGCGGCGTGCAAGAGTGGGCAGAGGCTATTTTTAGCCTCTGTGCCCATCCTGCGACCGCCGACGTCGGCGACCCTTCGGCCGACGTCGGCGAAACTGCCGGCGTCGGCAGCCTTCATTATCCCCTTCTGCATCCGTTGCACCCCCTGGACTCTTGAGCTCGAAAACGGATTCTCTTGACGCTTTGGCTCTGATCTCTCCTCTGTCTTGACCTCGTGTAATAGCAGCAACAGGTGAAAAGGCCCTGGATCAGCATCTTCTCCTTGCAGCAACTCTTCTGTGGCTCCAGCAACATCTTCTTCTCTCTTCATTCAGCAAGCTAAAGGTAAGCTAGTCTGGGTTTTTTATTTTATTTTATTCATTCATCTATATTCTATTGTCTTTTGCTCCCTCTGTCCTTCCCCCTTGAGAGGCTGCAAAGCCTTCTCAGGCCCCATCCTCTGTGAATCCTCCTCTTCCCTGTCCTCTGTGTCTCTTTCAACTTCCTCACCCCTCTGCCAAAAAGACCTTGCAACAGGTACCCAACCCGAACCAGACCACTCCCCAATCCATCCAAACTTGTCCCCGTTCAGTCTCAGACCCGTCCACAGTCCAGCAAGCAACCCAGACCCGACTACAGGCCACAACCCCGACCGACGCCGGTCACTTCCCCAACCGACGTCGGCAGAATAGCCGACGCCGGCAGATCAGATAACCGACGCCGGCGACATTTCCGACCTCGGCGACTGTCTTCAGCCCAACAGCTCTTTCAGGTAATCATTTTGTTTTCTTCTTTCCTTTCTACTTTCTTTGTCATTTCTGTATTCTGGCATTCTGTCTTTTATCAGTCACTTATTTCATCAAAACAGTGGGTTGACCTCCCTTAAGGAAGTTTTTACACTTCTGGGAACAAGCCTTTTGCTTGGCAACCCACTGCCTATCTGTCTAACGTTTTTCTTGTCCTAGTTTCCTTTTTTCTTGCAGGTGTCATTCCTCCACAGCCAAAGAGGAGTGCTCACAAACGTCTGGATTTACGGTGCGCAATCTTTAGTCCAGGTACTTCCAAGCCTTGTCCATTACTTTCTTTTAGTTTCTTTCTTTTTAGTCTGAAAAGCGAACTTTGAGGTAGAAACATCTCTGGCACGCCCGGTGGGACCCTAGGTTCCTCCTGGGTTCCTTTTTCTTTTTCATTCATTTAGGTGCATTTAGGCTCCTTTCTTCTTGTCTCTTTCTTCTATTCCAAATGACACTATAAGCAGGACTAAAACGAATCCTTCTTTCCTTTCTTCCTTGCATTCTAGACTAGTCTAAATATCATACTCTCATCCCTTTCTCCATCTTGTCTTCATAACAACATCACATTTCGACTTGGGCATTAAAACATATTGCACTTTCATTTCTGCTTGTGCTTGCATTAGTCCACATCTAGTAACTTAGGCGCATATTGAATGAACCGCAGACACTTGATGTTACACTACCGAACCACATGCACTAAAACACACATAAAACATACCTGAGACAAGGCCCGACTGGGATTTCACCCCCCAGCGGATACCTTACCCGTCCCGGTGACCCTACTTGGATTTCATCACCAAGGGGGAAGCCCACTCCGTTCTCTGGCGGAGGATAAACTCTAGGCGAGGTATATCTTGGCTAAGCGAGACCAGCTAACCACTGGAATCGTGAAGTGAGGGGAGCTTGCTCCTTAGCACCAGGCCACGTACCAGACCCTAACACAAATCTTTGAGCACCTAAAACAACACCCGAAACCATCTTTAGACTGCCTTCTTCTAGGACCCGTTTTTCAGCCAATCTCCCCAAACATTCATCTAAGGCATAAGCCACAAGTTTCTAAGGTTAATTCCTAGGATTTATCGCTTAGGCTTGTCTGTCTTTCTCTGTTTTCCTCTTCTCATCTGTTTGTTTGAGTGTGTGAGGACGCTTTCTTCTTTGTTTTTCCAAGAACCTTTTGGCTCTCTGGAAAACACAGTGACCGACATCGGTTCTGCCACCGACGTCGGCCTTCCCCTGTCACCGGCATCGGTTCTGATACCGACGTCGGCTTCATCTGTTACCGGCATCGGTTATCTGACCGACGCCGGCCTTATTTCCTACCGACATCGGTTTTCCAACCGACGTCGGTCTCTGTCACTGTCCTTTTTTTTCAAAACCAGCAACCTGAAGCCTGTCTTTTCTCTGTCAAAGACTCCATCCTGGTTTTCTGGAACTGAGCAACACAGTTCCTGAGACCTGAACCTCCTTTGCCTTGCATGGTTTTGACTCGTAGCCAAGCCAAAGCTCTTGTCAACCACGCTAGCCGTCAACCACTTTCGTCCACCCCATCCGTGACCAAGCCTACAATGGAGTTCAACTCGGAAACCGAAAGAACTCCCATTCGTCCAACCCCGCCGTAGACTCCCATTGTCCAAGAAGGGGACCAAGACTTCGAACGATTCTTGGACCTCAACGTCAAGGCCTTGCAACATTATCTCGCGCATAGCCGAACGCGAGACTCCTTGGGCAATCCAATCTATGGAATGCCAACCTCCCTTGTCGCGACTACGGCTGTATCGACAGCATCCGTAGTTCAACCTTCGGACATCCAAGCCATCGCTTTGACCACTGACCAGACTTTGACCAATCCCCCAGGTGTGGCCTCTCCCTCTATCATTGGGCCCACTTCCACCGGGGTTCCGGCCTCTTGTCAACCTCAACCCGCTCAACCGCTATCCACTCCATTTCAAAATCTTGTTGTCTCTATCCCACCTACCCTGGCCCCTATCAACACCAGGGTGGCTTCTTACCCCTTGGCCCCTGTTACCACAGTCCAGCCTCTCGTGGCAACAACGGGCCCAGCTATGTCTTCTAACCAACCACCTTTAGCATCCACCTCTGCCCCTGCGATTAGTCATCCGTACATTCTACAACCGACTATGTCGCTTGCCTCCTCTAACCTCTTCCAAGCGCCCTACAACTTAGGGGGCGCGCAACCCGTCAATCCGTCGGCAGACATCATCAAGATGCTGATGGACAAGATGACCAGTCTTGAGACCTCTGTTTCCGGCTCGCGCAACACTCTTTCATACGAGCAGATCTGTAACGAGCCCATTCATCCTTCCGTCCCAATCAGACCATATCCTAGCCAGTGGGAGCTTCCAAAGTTTTCTCGCTTTCAAAACAAGGAAGACCCCCAACAACACTTGCGGGCATTCAGACACGCCTGCTACCTCATTGGCCATGACGATGCGTTACTTTTACGCACCTTTCCTATGTCTCTCTCGGGTGCTGCACTTGACTGGTACAGCTCCCTTCCTAGCCATTCTCTCTTCTCATTCACGCAATTGGCTCAGCTATTCCTCGATCACTTTTCCATCAACATAACCAAGAAAGTCTCAATCACGGACCTCTATTCTATTCGGCAATTCGAGGACGAGTCTATAGCCGACTTCGTTGCTCGATGGAGAGGCCTTATCAACCAACTCTCCTTTTCCTTGCCCCAGGCTGAGCTTATTGAACTCTTTTCTCAAGCCTGTGCCCGACATATCTCTTCCACCCTGAGGGTTCAAACCTTCCGCACTTTTGACGAGGCCTTCACGATGGCCCACAAACTAGAGTTGCGTGCCATCGAGGAGAACAAAGTCAAGTTGCGGAGTAAGAATCCCAACTCTAAGGCCAATGACTCTTCCTCTGCCAAGCCATCATCATCCAATTCTAAATCCAAGGCTTCAGCTAATGCCGTGGTTGTCAGACCTTCATCTTCTTCGACCAATCAGCCTGAGCCCTCTACATCTCAGAGCGCTACTCAGCAATTCCAGCAAAGATACATGCAGCGACGATATACTCCTCTCGGAGAATCATATGCGTATGTGCTGGAAAAGCTTCTTAAACAGGGGGCCCTCAATCTCCCTCAAGCCCGACCTCCACCACAATTCGATCCCTCACACGCCATCCCCGCGTGGTATAGGGAGCATGACTTCTGCAGCTTCCACCGTGTTAAGGGCCATGACACGGAGAACTGCAAAACCTTTAAGAACATAATACAAGACATGCTCGAAAAGGGGGATCTCATCTTAGACAATCCAAATGCACCCCCTAATCAGGCCATCGACATCTTCAAACAACCTTTCCCCAATCATCTGCCAACTCAGAACAACGTCCAGACCTTAATTGACGACAATCATGAGCACAACGTTCGAACAGTCAATACGGTCTCCCCTTTCGTCCCCAATCAACCTCTTGAGGTTAGTCCATCAATCAGTCCATCACATGTGGACGAACCTCTCTCCCCGGCTAGTTCTCCATTAACCTCTCTCATCTTGGAGGACACCTTGGCCTTACCTGCACCTCCGGTCTCGCCATCCCCCGTTCTATTGCCTATGGAGGACCCGACCCTTCTTACTCCTCAGCTGCAAGTGGAGGGCCCCGTCATCCCTGCCCTTTCCCCGCTGGAGGAGCCTCGCTCCCCGGTTTCTTCTCCACCCAGGGAAGAACCTGTCCCTCCTTCGTCCTCATCTAAATTTGTCATGACTTCACCATACCCTGCGTCTAAGACCACTACACCCGTCTCGTCTTCAACCTCGCAACCATCAACATCTTCCTCTCAGCCATTTTCCCGGTTAGTGGAGAAGATTGAACTTCTCCCTCCGCAGAAAGTGACGCCTCAGGTGTTGTGGGAGCGTCTTAAAGCCCTTCAACATACCCGCGCCCTCTCATCACATGCTGCTAATCCTCCCAAGGCGAAATCTCGTCAGACTCTTGACAAAGACCAGACCCTCAAACCTCAACCAAACCCGTCCAAACCAAAGCCTGCGTCTATCTCGTCCAAACCCATCAAGTCATTTGGCGTTCGCCCTGTCTCCACCCTCACTCACCCGCAAGTGAAGGTGGACCTAGGCCAGACCTCGACCAGCAGTACTCTTCCAACCAAGTCAAAAAAGACTGCTAGACCGCAGAAACGAACGCCTCCTTCTCCGTCACCGTTGCCATCTATTTTGGGCCCCCATCCTTCGACCTTGGCTAGCATCCTTCCCACTCCGACCTTCAACCAAAACTCGTTGCCTCCTTTGCTTCCTCTGCCTACCTCCAGTCGTCCCTCTCCTAAAAAGGCGTTCTCAATCACCAGTCCAGAACCATCTCCATCTGTCACCGCGCCATCAACCCATAAGGTGGTACGGAAACCTCTTCTAACCTCGCCTAAGCAAAAGTCACCAACCTCGCGCATATCAAATAGCACGGACCCTCTATTGGGCTCATACTCGTCAATATTGCGCCGACTTCTCCAGACTTCTGACATAACCCTTCCGCCCATCAAGCCTTTCCAACCTCTCGGATCCAAGCCCTCCTGGTTCGACGATACGAAAATTTGCTTATATCATCAGACACCAGGACACGACACCGAGACTTACTGTGCCCTCAAGGCCGTCATCCGCCGCCATATGGAGAAGGACACTCTTCTCCTTGAGGACACTCTTGACCAGACCCCGACTCCTTCCTGTCCAACTTCTTCAAACACGTCAACATCTCACCAGCAAAACATGACCCCTTCTTCGCCTCCCATTTTCGAAATCAATGCCATCCGTATAACCACTAGGTCGCAGCAGGACAAGGCCAAAGCAAAAGCTGCCATTCCTTGGACCTATCCCTTCGTCAAGCCACCCCTTGCGCCCAAGCCTAAAATTTCTATCCTTGGCGCGTCCCAACCTTCTTCATCTTCCTCTTCTGGACCAATTCACAACTCCATGCTGAAGCAGCTTCACCAAACACCGGTGAAGATGTCTCTTTACGACCTTATCCAAACTTCGCCTCAGCATCGTCAAGCCCTTATCCAAGCCTTGCAGGCAGCGGAGGTCCAACCCGAGGACCCCCAACCACTCGCTGCCCTCGTCCATTCTTTATCTCCTGTCAACTCCATCACATTCAGCGATTCTGAGATTCCCACATCTAACACGGAAGATCAGGACGCTGCCCTCTTCATCACTGCCTATGTCGATCGAACGCGCATCAAACGCGTTATGATCGACGGCGGTGCTAGCATCAACATAATCTCTACCCACGCCTTTGATCAGCTGGCTCTTCCCAAGAACTGCGTCTCCAAAACTGATGCGATCTTACGCTCTTTCAACGACACCACCGCCACGACCATTGGCACAGTCATCCTCCACATTCGCGTAGGCCCACGCACAGTCCCGGAGCTCTTCTATATCATCGAAGGAGAGTTTCAATACAACCTTTTATTGGGCCGACCTTGGATCCGTGCCATGGCCTGTATCCCCTCCACCCTGCACCGTTGTGTGAAGTTTGAGCATGATGGGCAAGTCCACACCATTCCCGCTGACCCTTCACCCTTCAAGACTTGCAACACCACCTATCGTCCTAACGACGTCCTCATTCCCATCAAGCCGTCCACTCCAGCACCGCCTCCATTTGCGGAAGCTTCGACCAGTTCACAATCGGCGGTTGCCCTCACCCCTCCTCTTCAAGCGCCGACCAAGGACCCCATGGAAGACATCTTCCAACGACTATCACTTGGGGAATACCGCTTGTTGACCCTCGACATGTTTCAAACTCCACAAGAGTATGGACGCCTTCACCTCAGTCCTAATTACGACCCTCGAATTGGGACGGTCTTACCTTATGGTCCTCCTCACTTCCAAACCAACTTTGTCTATGGGGGGCTTAATCAAGCCCCTACCTACGGCACTTCTCTTTCTTCACCCCAACCTTTCACATCTGATTTCTAGTTTCTTGGCAACCCCGCCTTTGCACACACTTACCTTCACAGGTGTGCATGGAAGGGTTTTGGTTTTGGACGTTATGAGCAGGGCTCCCATCAGCCCATCGAGCCGCTCAATGATCACGATGCCAAGAAATGGTATGGCCTGGGATATCATGACCCCACTCAGGCTCCTTTCGACCTTTGTCCCAAACCAACCATTGACCAATCTCTTTCAGACTCGCCCATTTCTCCTTCGTCACCTACGGAGTCGGTGGTTTCCATCCCTCCTAGTTTTTTTTTTCCATAAACACCATTCGCCTGGAACCCCTGACCTATCAGCTCAATGGGGTGCCCAGGTCTCTCCCTCTCATCTTTCCTAGCATGGTAGAGGATGAGTCGGCAACCATTCACACTGTCCACTGCGTTGACGATGACGCCATCCTTTCCTACATGGGTGCCGATGACTCTTTCGTCCAGCGTTTCCTCCCTTCCGAGACCCAGGTTATGTTAAATGAATCCACCATTGACATCAACCTCCCTTCTTCTTCTGATGTTCCTCACATCTTAAAGATTGGCCAATCTTTAGACACTCAGGAGCAGCTTGACTATGCCCAGTTCCTTTCCAGCCATAGCAAGGCCTTTGCCTGGACTTACAGCGACATGCCTGGCATCGACCCTACCATTGCTACCCATAACATTGTCACCAAACCAGAGGCTAAGCCTGTTAGGCAGAAGCTTCGAAAGATGCATCCTCGCGTTGCGCTTCTTGTCAAAGAGGAGCTTCAGTGCCTTCTTTCTGTCTCCTTCATCCAACCCATCGATTATCCACAGTGGGTCTCTAACATCATCCCAGTTACTAAAGCAACTGGGGGGATTCAGATCTGCACGGACTATCACGACCTTAACCTAGCCTGTCCCAAAGACGACTTTCCTCTTCCTAACATCGACCAGCTTGTTGATCTCACGGCCGGCCATGAGATGCTATCTCTCATGGACGGGTTTTCAGGATACAATCAAATCCTGATCGCACCGGAAGACCAGCACAAGACTACCTTTATCACCCCATGGGGGACTTTCTGCTATCGAGTCATGCCTTTCGGCCTAAAAAATGCTGGTGCCACTTATCAGCGCGCCATGACTTACATTTTCCACGATCTCCTCCACAAAATCATGGAGGACTATGTGGATGACCTTCTCGGCAAGTCCAAGCTCCGCCGCGACCACTTGACCATTCTCACAATCATCTTCTCTCGTCTCCTTCAATACAATGTCCGCCTCAACCCCAAGAAGTGTGTCTTTGGGGTCCTCTCAGGCAAACTTCTCGGCTTCATCGTTTCTTTCCGTGGTATCGAGATAGATCCCGCCAAGATCCGCGCTATTCTCGAAATGCCGCCCCTGACCAATCTCAAGCAGCTTCGCAGTCTACAAGGGAAGCTCCAGTCCATTCGCCGTTTCATCTCGCAACTTTCAGACCGCTGCCAACCTTTTCATCACCTCCTTAAGAAGGACATCTCCTTTAAGTGGGATGAGAACTGTCAAGAGGCTTTTGAGGCCCTCAAAGGCTATCTGGTCTCTCCACCAGTCCTCATTCCACCTAAAGACGACCAACCCTTCTACCTTTATATCTCTGCTACCAACCATTCGTTAGGTGCCATGATCGCGCACCGAGACGAGCATCATCGCGAGCAAGCGGTTTACTACATCAGCCGAACACTGGTCGACTATGAAACTCGGTATACTCATACCGAGAAACTCTGTTTGGCATTAGTCTTTTCCGCTACCAAGCTCCGCCACTATCTTCTCAACCACAAAACCTTTGTCGTCACTCACACCGACCCTCTCAAGTACATGCACTCCAAGCCATACCAGAATCAACGTATGGCTCGGTGGCTCATGCTGCTTGCTGAGTTTGACTTCGAATTCATCCAACAGAAATCTATCAAGGGGCAAACCATTGCTGACCAACTGGCAGATGCCCCTCTTCCCGACAACCGACCTTCACACTGTGAGTTCCCTGACGAGTCTATCGCCACACTTTCCACCGATGACACCGTCTACCAGATGACTATGTTCTTTGACGGCTCTAAATGTCAACTCGGTGGGGGTGCGGGGGTCATCCTCATCCCACTCGACGGGGAGCCCTTGCCTCTATCTTTCAAGCTTGACTTCGATTGTACCAATAATATGGCCGAATACGAGGCCTTAATTTTGGGACTTCAGACTGCTCTTTCTCTCCACATCAAGTCTATCAACATCTTCGGCGACTCGCAGCTCGTCGTTAATCAAGTTAACGGTTCATATCTCTGTAAAAATGAAGTTTTACAGAGGTATAAGAATCGTGCTGACACTCTTTTGGCATCTTTCGACCATTACCTCTTACAGACTGTTCCACGCTCTACGAACAAGTTTGCCGACACCATGGCTTCTCTTGCTTCGCATATCCCGTCTTCATCATCATCATCCCGCCTTTTTGTCACAGTGCATCGCATACCCTTGCCTTCATACATCTCTCCTCACATCGACCATATCAATACTATCAATTCTAGCCCACAAGATGACTGGTATAAGCAACTTGTGGACTACTTGTCTCTTTCTGTCACTCCTCCCAACCTCTCTAGCAATGCGCGACGAGCTTTCATCAAGCGCACAGCTCGCTATACCATGCTAGGGGGCCTTCTCTATAAACGAGGCTTCGACGGCCTCCTTCTTCGCTGTCTAACCTCCACTGAAGCTCCTCAAGCCATAAAGCAAGTCCACGACGGGATTTATGGTGGACACTTCAGTGGAAACTCGGTTGCCAAGCGCCTCCTTCGCCTGGGTTATTATTGGCCCACCCTTCATCAAGACTGTAGCGATTATGTTCGGCGTTGCATCAAGTGTCAGCAGCACTCTAACCTGCTTCATCTCCCCAGTCACGCCTTGCAAGTCGCTTAGGATTTTTGGCCTTTCTCTCAGTGGGGCTTGGATCTCATCGGTGAGATCAACCCTCACTCGTCTCTTCGTCATCAGTCCATCATCACTGCCACTGAGTATTTCACCAAGTGGGTGGAAGCCATTCCTCTCGTCTCCACAAAAGCTGACAAAATTGTCGACTTCATCAGTAGCCACATCATCTGTCGTTTCGGTGTCCCTCACAAAATCATCACCGACAACGGCAAGTCCTTCAAAAACAAGACTGTCCAAAAACTATGCGACTCATTTGGCATCAAACTCAGCTTTTCTTCGCCTTACTACCCACAAGCAAATGGGCAGGCTGAGGCTTCCAACAAAATTCTCACCAAAATTCTCATGAAGGTGGTCGATGATACAGGAAGGGATTGGCACGTTCATATCCCCTTCGCTTTGTGGGCCTACCGCACTAGCATCCGAACCTCTACGGGTGCTACCCCCTTTTCTCTCGTGTACGGAACAGAGGCTGTCTTACCTCTCGAGGTACAGATCCCGTCTCTCCGCATCTCCCTGCATGACATTCTCTCTAACGACGACTTTCGTCAAGGTCGCTTAGCTCAACTTGAGTTACTCGATGAGCGTCGTCTTGCTGCCCTTAATCATCTCCATGTCTACCAAAGTCGCATAAAGCGGGCCTATGACAAAAATCTACGAGAACGAGATTTTAACATCGGAGACCTCGTCCTCAAAGAGAATCAGCACGTGACCAATATGGAGCGAAGTAAACGAGGTAAATTTGCCCCCAATTGGCTTGGACCTTTTATCATCACGCACAAGTATGGGTCAGGGACTTATCGTCTGTCTTCCCTCGACGGACGGCCAGAACCTGAGCCTCTTAATGCGTGGCATCTTCGACCTTTCTTCTGTTAGTCGAGTACTCGTCTACTTGACACGTAACTTGAGCTCGTCCCTTGAGCAATCCTCGTCCTCTTAATCCTCATCCCTTTCAACCCTACTCCCCTTTAACAAGTCCTCTACAACCCTTTTAGGATGCAGTGATGCTTTGTCCTAATAAAAAGGGGTGTCCTTGAGCTTCTACAGTCTTGTCCATGACTCTCATTCCTATCAATAAATCCAAATCAAGATGTCAAAACATATCCATGGTCACTAAGTCAAGTCAAATCAAAAAGACAGACTGCTCCCTCGAAGGACAGCTGTACTATCATTTCTGTATTACTAGACTGATCCCTTGAAGGACAGCTAGGCCAACTTTTCAAACATTATTAAGCAAAAATATAGACCACTCCCTCGAAGGATGGCTATGACTACTCTGGCAATAAACAACACTTTTCTTAGAAGCTTCCCGCATCGATCAGCTTCGCAACATGACCATTACATCAAGTGACATCTCTATGCAGGCTTCCCGCATCGATCAGCCTGACTCAAAAAAAAAAAAAAAAAAAAAAAAAAAAAAAAACGAGTCACGGACATTGGCTTGTAGTTGTCTCAGGGTCCCCTACAAAAGGGGTAAGGTTATTCCTGCTCTTAAACTGGGTTACCCTATCCTCCTTCTATCACCGGCTCAAGGGACTTCGAGCTCACTTTAATGTCAAAGTGATTCGATTACCGTTCTAACTCAACACTAGTCAACGACGCAATGCACGAACGGGGCTTTTGTTCTAATAACCCCTATCTATGCTTCCTTTCTGGTCCTTGTCAATGAAAGAGCAATTTGCCTTTCACCTTTTCTCTACACCTTTGGTCACGCTTTGGCCACGTCAATTGTCGACTCATCCTTAAACCCAGCCAACTTCAACATTTTTTTCAAACCAGCCTCGACATTTCCAACATGACATCAGGCATCATCCTTGTCCTTTTCGCATAGTTTCTATGGACACCAATACACATGGAAACTACCGACTAGACCCAATTTATGTTAAGCATAAACCAATACTTGCTGAAGCATAAATAGACCTTCTATTCATTTCTAGCATACATCCATCGCGACTATGGAAACTTGTTAGGGATGAAAGACTCTCGACCACTTCTACAGAAGACACCATCTGTAGTATCCTTTTATCCTCATCTTTTTATCCTCATCATTTCGACGCTTGACCACATCCAATCATCAACCATTTTGACCCTCGCAGTCCGAACTACATTGGTCTGAGGCCCTACGACTAGGGCTATGTAGGCAGCACTCAGATAACACATCTTCTGAGGTTAGCTCGACCACCCCCGTTTGTTCGTCTCTATGATGGACAAACCTTCTCTTCTTTGACTCTTATCACACCCAACTTCGTCAACTTTGACCAAGACCAATCATTTCGTTTGACCAAGACCAATCATAGACCTTTGACCAAGACCAATCATCGACTTTGACCAAGACCTATCAATCCCTCCGACCCTCCCTCCCTTTTAGGGAGAACTACATCGGCCTGAGGCCCTGTCACCAGGGCTATGTAGGCAGCACTCAGTTGACATGGGGTCTTCTGGGGTTAGCTCGGCCGCATCCTTTCGTCTATCCATCCTCTTGACCAATGACCATTGGCAATCATGCCTATCTCCTTCGACCTCGACCACTTCCAAGCCAATGTTGCCTTGGTTGTTTTTGCGTGTATGCTATTCCACGGCTGGTTAGCAGAATTGTCTGCAGACCTTTTTTTGACCCTTCACAAGTATAGGATCGCGAGCCAGTTGATCCCTACTACTTGTGACTTTTTCGTGTTTCTGGGAGCACTTCCTGAGCCCTAGATACCTAGGACACGACGACCATTTGGAGCTTCAGCTTAGATTGAGTGACTCGATCAGCAGATGACTAAATGCTGGGGCCCGGTTACTTCAATTTTGGCACTCCTTGACCCTTGACCATGCGACAATTTGACCTGACCCTCTCGTGAAGTGGACTACGTGCAATCTCGACTATGGCAGCGTTTTCACTCACTCTCTTCTATCCATTTCTCTGTCAAATCGACACTCGATCTTCGGTTCCCTTCTCTCGACTATCGCTTTGAGGGGGGGAACACCTCATCCCTTTTCTGGGGCAACCAACTCCTATTTTTGTCTTGCAGTTCGTCTAGAACAACCAACAAGACAAAAAGGGGCAAATGTAGACACCGCAAACGTGTCTGCACCTTGGTTCTCCCCCTTGGCCCTTTCTCCCACCTAGTCCTCCTTGGTCCCTAACCCACCTAGGTCTTATTAATTAGAAATTAACATCTATTTTTAATTAAATTAGGCCCCCTTTCCACCCTACCCTTGCCACCTTGGATCCTCCCTTGAATCCCTCCACCTTCCCCCTAGCATTTATTAGGCCAAATCTCACCATTATATCCCCCCTCGTCCATTTTGGCATCCCCGTGACCGTTCTGCCCATGACCCCTCGCTCGGCGGCGTGCAAGAGTGGGCAGAGGCTATTTTTAGCCTCTGTGCCCATCTTGCGACCGCCGACGTCGGCGACCCTTCGGCCGACGTCGGCGAAACTGCCGGCGTTGGCAGCCTTCATTATCCCCTTCTGCATCCGTTGCACCCCCTGGACTCTTGAGCTCGAAAATGGATTCTCTTGATGCTTTGGCTCTGATCTCTCCTCTGTCTTGACCTCGTGCAATAGCAGCAACAGGTGAAAAGGCCCTGGATCAGCATCTTCTCCTTGCAGCAACTCTTCTGTGGCTCCAGCAACATCTTCTTCTCTCTTCATTCAGCAAGCTAAAGGTAAGCTAGTCTGGGTTTTTTATTTCATTTTATTCATTCATCTATATTCTATTGTCTTTTGCTCCCTCTGTCCTTCCCCCTTGAGAGGCTGCAAAGCCTTCTCAGGCCCCATCCTCTGTGAATCCTCCTCTTCCCTGTCCTCTGTGTCTCTTTCAACTTCCTCACCCCTCTGCCAAAAAGACCTTGCAACAGGTACCCAACCCGAACCAGACCACTCCCCAATCCATCCAAACTTGTCCCCGTTCAGTCTCAGACCCGTCCACAGTCCAGCAAGCAACCCAGACCCGACTACAGGCCACAACCCCGACCGACGCCGGTCACTTCCCCAACCGACGTCGACAGAATAGCCGACGCTGGCAGATCAGATAACCGATGCCGGCGACATTTCCGACCTCGGCGACTGTCTTCAGCCCAACAGCTCTTTCAGGTAATCATTTTGTTTTCTTCTTTCCTTTCTACTTTCTTTGTCATTTCTGTATTCTGGCATTCTGTCTTTTATCAGTCACTTATTTCATCAAAACAGTGGGTTGACCTCCCTTAAGGAAGTTTTTACACTTCTGGGAACAAGCCTTTTGCTTGGCAACCCACTGCCTATCTGTCTAACGTTTTTCTTGTCCTAGTTTCCTTTTTTCTTGCAGGTGTCATTCCTCCACAGCCAAAGAGGAGTGCTCACAAACGTCTGGATTTACGGTGCGCAATCTTTAGTCCAGGTACTTCCAAGCCTTGTCCATTACTTTCTTTTAGTTTCTTTCTTTTTAGTCTGAAAAGCGAACTTTGAGGTAGAAACACATGGCTAATCCATGTCAAGTAAACAAATCATACTCATAGTTTACACAAGCCCACCAATCATTATATAGGATCATATTTTTCACTCTTTGAGCTTGCTCTTAGCTTGACTCCCTCCATACAATCTATGTGGGTAATGACCATACTACAAAGTGCCTCTCGCACATTCACAAATTGTTTCAAGATAATTGTGTGAGAGATGAATCTAGTCTCAACAACCTATTATAAAATTAAGATTAAAAAAGCTAAAAACTTATGAAAACATACAAATAGTATATTAAAAAAGCTAAAATTTTCAAACAAAATTACTAAATTAAAATTTAAATAAAAATCTATGAGTACCTTCAAAACTCTAAAGTCGAGAAGGATCTCAAGATGGCTTGAGAGCATAGATGGTTGGTGACAAACATTTGAATCTCCTCAGACTCAACACACACTTTATCCACTCAAATTTTCTCCCCTTTTGTAACATGAGTTTGAGCTAGTGTACATCACATAGTGCCAAAAAATGTGCCCATACCTCAACTCTAACAACATCTTCATGGCTTTGCAATTTCTTGTGTATATGTTGAATCAGTATCTTAGTTTATATAATGTTACATGTAACTAAGAGAATATTATTATATTAACATATATTTGAACTAATTTCTTTTTAGATTTGTAATACATTATATTAGTTAATAATTTAATTAGTTTTATCATAATTTTTTATTTGTTACTGATAGATAACCTTAATTTAAGTATTTACTAAATTGGTTTTGAAGTTTTTATATCTAAAAGATGTAAAGTTAAAATTTGAAACTTCTTTATAATAATTAAATTGACATCAAATTTAAGATTGTCCATTAATTTTTAATATCTCATGAACATCACACTTTACCACTACAAATTCATGATATATAAAAAATATATATCACTAAATATTTTATGTTTTAACAACCTATTACATACATACATACATACATACATACATACATACATACATACATACATACATACATACATACATACATACATTTATTTTTGGAAAAACACAACATAATTTTTTGTAGAGTTTTAGATTACATACCATAATGTAATATCCCTTCGAATATCAAAACAAAGCTCTGAATTGCTTATCTGAATTTCTGCAAAATATCTTCAAATAGATAAATAAATCACAATATAAACTCTTATTTATTTGCTCATAAGCTTACAATAGAGAGATCCTCTGTCAAGTATACAAAGAATATTGAAAAGTACGGCCTGAATAGCCTGAATATTCCACAAACTGGGAAAGAATTTTGAATCCGGTTCGTCTCGGCCTGTTGTGTAAAAAACACAGTTGCTGACGTCGGTTATACTGCCGTCGTCGGTCAATCTGTAGTCGTTATCTCGCTGATGTCGACTGTATGTCGACCGATGCCAGTCTCTGTAAGTATCTGTTTGCCGATGTCGGTACCTGAGCTTTCTGTTGATGCGTACGGATTTTCACGGATCTGTACGAAATTCGTACGGCCGCTGATATAACACAACCTGTATGCTTGATCCTGATCTGTAGAATTATGGGCTAATACAAAAGATCTATATCTGGATAATTCTTGAATCAAAACCCAAAAATAATGAAAATACCTGTAAACCCTTGTGATAGCTTTTGAGTGAAGTTATCTCTCAAATACCTGTAATACTATGATAACTTCTGGTTGAAGTTATCTCTCAATTTGGCAATAGATCGGCTGATCTTTCACAACCTCTGAATCACACACAATGAAGAGTTGATGTTCTTCAATGCAATTGGAATCCTGGAACCCTTGGCTCAGTCTTCACAGAAGAATTTCTTAACAGGAATCAATATCAAAAATAATCATGAATACAAACTCTCTCCCATGAGAGATTCTTATACACCTCCAAAGGTGTGCTTGCTAAAATTAGATTCCCTTAAATTAGACTGGGGCTTCCTTAATTTAGAACTAGGGTCTTAAAATTAGACCAATTCTTAAATTAGAATGAGGATCCTAAAATTAGACCCAATAATAAATAATTAATTATTAATTAATAATTAATTAATATTGGACCAAATAATTAATATTTGATTAAATCAATCAAATATTAATTTCTCCCTTAATTCATGTCCGAAAGAGCCCAAACGAAAGCCAAGCCCAGCTCCATCAAGACCCTCTATCCATCTCATCAGCCTACGAGGGTCACATAATAAGCTAATCCTTCGCTTGAAAAGATGTCAACTAGAAGGGGACATGACAGTCCGCCCCTCCTGAAATTGCTTGTCCTCAAGCAATCTCAACTCTGGATGCTGTAGAATATCTTCGCTTTCCCATGTCGCATCCTCAACTGGCAAATCTTTCCACTTTACCAAATATTCCCTGATAGTCTTCTGACGCAACTGTCTCTCTCTAGATTCCAAGATGGACTCAGGTACTAAAATCAACTTTCCCTCATCATCTAAGGGAGGTAAAACTGTAGAAGGTATCACACGGTGTCCTAACGCCTTTTTGAGGCGTGATACATGAAAGACATTGTGTACCTTGCTCTCTGTAGGAAGTTCTAGCTCATAAGCCATCTCTCCAACGCGTCTCAGGATCCTAAAAGGACCATAGTAACGTGGCTTAAGCTTCTTTGCCCCACTCTTCCTAAGAGTAGAGTGACGGTAAGGCTGCAGCATAAGATAGACCATGTCACCTACCTCAAAAGATCTCTCGGTCCTCCGCTGATCTGCATACTGCTTCTGCTAATTCTGCACCTTAGCAATATTCTCCTTGAGAGTCCTCATAGTATCCTGACTCTCCTGCAATAAGTCTCCAGCACTCGGCACTCTACTGTCGCTCAGTAGTAAGTCTAGAAAACTCGGTGCCTCATACCGTACAATGCCATAAAAGGAGACATCTAAATGGTCATGTGGAAAGTGGTGTTATCGCAATATTCGCACAGATGAATCCACTTGACCCAAGCTTTTTGCTGCCCTGCAATGTAGTTCCTGAGGTAGCCTTCCACCCATTTGTTCACTATCTCCGTTTGTCCATCAGTCTGCGGGTGGTAGCTGGTGCTAGGTGTAAGCTCGGTCCCACAAAGTCAAAACACCTCCTGCCAAAAGCGACTCAGGAACCGACTATCCCTGTCGCTCACTATGCTCTGAGGTAATCCATGCAGTCGAAACACCTCTCGGAAGAAAACCTCTGCTACCTGTGTAGCTGTATGTGTGGTGGTAATCAGAAAGAAGTGAGCATACTTCGTTAACCGATCCACAACTACATATATGCAATCTCATCCTTGGGCTTTAGGCAAGCCCGTAATGAAATCCATCGACAAACACTCCCACTTCCCGTCAGGAATTGGAAGTGGCCACAACAATCCTGCTGGGTACGTGTTCTCCTGCTTGTTCTGTTGACAAACAGGGCACTCACGTACATACTGATGAACATCTGCTTTGAGGCCTTTCCATGTGAATCTCTCCCTAATCTGTCTGTAAGTCTTAAAATATCCAGGATGTCCTGCAGTAGGTATATCATGAAAAGCTCGCATGATAATGTTCTTCATAGATGATCCTGGGATCAAATAAACCCTGTTCTTGTAAATGATCAAGTCATTCACAAGAGTATATCTGGTGTCAACCGTCGATCCCTCAACAATGCTAGATGCCCATGTATCCTTGGCATACTCTGCCACAATCATATGTCTCCAATCCTCTGTAATGTGGACCATGGTACTCAAATACGACCTGCGTGAAAGAACATCAACCACAACATTCTGGGTGCCCTTGATGAACGAGATGTCAAAGTCATATGCTTGTATTTTACTCACCCACTTCTACTGATGATCATTGAGGTCTCGCTGCCCCAAGAAATGTCTCAAACTGTTGTGGTCTGTTTTGATGAAAAATTTGCTACCCACGAGATATTGCCTAAATTTTGCTAAGGCATGCATGATAGCAAGCATCTCCTTATCATATATACTGTACAGTCTCTCCGGTCCCCTGAGCTTACATCTCTTATATACTATGGGGTGCTTGTCCTGCATAAGCACCGCTCCAATGCCCTCGCCTGAAGCATCGCACTGAAGCTCGAACGGCTTCGAAAAATCAGGTAGTGCCAAAACTGGGCACGTAGTCATCAACTCCTTAAACCTTTCAAAACACTCTTGTGCTTCAGGTGTCCAACAAAAAGCCCCCTTTTTAGTCAAATCTGTCATAGGAGCTGCATGTCGTGAATAACCATTCACGAACCTCCGGTAAAATCCACACCAACCTAGAAATCCCCTTAGCTGTGTTAGGTTTGCTGGAATAGGCCAGTCTATGATAGCGCGGATCTTCTCAGGATCCATCCGCACTCCCCCTGTGCTGATAATATGACCCAAGTATAATAGTTTGGTCATCCCCAAATCACATTTGGATTCCTTGGCATACAAGGATTCCCTCTCCAAGATGCTGAGTACAGTCTCTAGATGAGCCAAATGATCCTGCCAAGTCCTACTGTATATAAGAATGTCATCAAAAAAAACAAGTACAAACCTCCTTAGTAGTGAATGGAAGACTCTATTCATGGTGGACTGAAATGTTGCTGGCGCATTAGTGAGCCCGAATGGCATCACTATAAACTCGTAGTGTCCACTATGGCAATGAAAAGTTGTCTTTTCCACGCCCTGCTTGCGAACTCTGATCTAATGATAGCCTGATCTTAAGTCTATCTTCGTGAAGTAATGCGCACCATGGAGCTCGTTAATAAGCTCGTCAATACGTGGTATAGGATACTTGTTCTTAATGGTTCTCTTATTCAGGGCTCTATAGTCAATGCACATTCGTAGGGTGCCATCCTTCTTCTTCACTAAAACAACTGAAGAAGCAAATGGTGATTTGCTTGGCCGAATGTGACCCATAGCCAGTAACTCCTTAATTGTTTTTTTGATCTCATCCTTTAATCGCTTAGGATGTCGATAAGGGGTAATCATAATGGGCTTAGCCCCCTCCTGAAGCTCAATAATGTGCTCAATGCCCCTGTCTGGAGGTCTCCCTGGTGGAATGTCACTAAATACCTTATCATGCTTGACTCTCAACTACTGAATGTCAGGATGATATGGGGTCTTCTGCTGTCCCTCCTGCATTGGTGTCAATGTGCACTCGGCAGCCCACTCTACCATGTCATGTCGCATGAGCCTCTCCATCCGATGTAAAGAAATGGTTTTGATGTTGCCGTCCCGTATTGCTTTAAGAATGTGAGTCTTTCCATCTACTGTCAAGAATCTAGAACAACAAACATGCTCTGATCCCACTTGTCAGGATGCAAAACCGAAAACATACAATTGATTACCAAACTTCAAGCAACTTAATATGCGGAAATAACCAGATTCACCAAGTAACTAGAATTCAGAATAACACAGCATATGAGAGACAATACACAACTTGTATTAACACTTTATACAGAAAAGAATACAATAGAAAATATGCCACATCTTCTCCACCACCTTACAGAGGTTTCCCACACCTCAAGTGAACAGTAAATCTTCTCCCCAATGCTCTCCCTCTCACAGGTCCCAACACCCAACTCAAATACAGAGTTGGTGTTCACCTCCCGTGCTCCACGCACAACACAAGTGCTCCACGCACTCCACAAGCACTCCACGTGCTCCACAAGTACTCAAGGTACTTCAAGTAGATCTCCCATGAATCTACAACAACCTGCAATTCAACAGACCATACTTATGGAAGGAACTCCCTTGCCTTCCTCTTGCTCTATCCGAGTACACACCTGTACTCCAAGTAGATCCTGCCTGATACTGCTCCCTATTGTGTTGCTGTCTATATGACCTTGCACACCTGCAAATCAAACAACGGTTCTGCTCACCTGTGAACCTCGACCTTGCACACACATACACCTACAGATCAATGATCTTACTTACCATGTAGATCTCCTATATAGGCCATGCAACTGTGACCAAGATCCTACACTCCTGAAGAATCCAACTGACTCTCCAAACCAGCACCAACACACCTAGTACTGCTGTGGAACTAGGAGGAACCCTCTTGCTCACCTCACACACAGAAGGAGCAAACTTTGCTCAACTCAAACTAGCCCACTTTTCCAATACAACCATGAGTCTATTATATAGATCTCATCCAAACAATAATTAGACATCTAATTACAATAATTAGATCCACAGCTCTCAATCTAAAAATAGATCTCTTCATGCAAACACTTGGTTCGTTAGCTAACTGCCCGTAATAAACGCAGTTCGAACCACACAGGTGACCGACGCCGGTCCCTGTCCGCCTGGGGGTCGCCGACGCCGGCCGATCTCTGACCGACGTCGGTTGCCTTCCTGCCCTATAATACCGACATCGGTTGGCCTGACCGACGACGGTGTCTCTGACACTCAGCAACTCTCCTGCAACCTCCTCTGTGTCTGCATCAGTGAAGCTTTTAGCTCCACAATCCTAATAATCTCCCACTTGGAGATAAATAGCTGCACTGTACCTGTACCTGTACTCCATCTAATCTGTTTCCTGGTTTGTATCCCTCTTCAAGCTCCCACCTGAAGACAACCCACCACACATCCCGTGGTGTACCACCTGTCATCCGAGTACCCTGCCACATCCGAACCTACAACCCCTGTAGTGAAGTCTTGACCCTGCATAGCAACACCTGCTGCCGGTCCCTCTCAGAAAACCTGAGAACCCACTTCCCCGAATTGGCTCCTAACTCTGATAGCTCCCACTGCATGGGAATACTCAAGTCTATACCAGACCTCATGTGATTTCAGACACTGTACCTGTCCAGCCCTTAGTGTGCTCTGGTTCTGCATCCTGAACCTCACCAACCCCTGATTCACATCAGCTCCCACTGGAGACAAAATCAACCTGTGATCTCCATGCCTCCAATGTCAAAGAATTTCGCTGCTCCAAACTCCTCATGACATGACACTGAACTAATCTTACCCTTAGCTCAGCAAAACCCTGTATGTACTCCCCTGCTAGCTATCATACTATCCACATACAGCAACATAATGATGTCATGACTCATCATCCACCTGGTAAGACAAACCACAGTAGTTACCCTGACATCGACTGAAGCCATGCTTCGTCCTCCACCTGTCAAAACCTATACCACTGTCCTGCAGCTCCTCAAGACCATATGCCTGGTCTTCCGTCTCACATATCCGTTCTCTCTATTCTTCTACTAAGGCATCCATTCGTCTCTGTGCTTTCATCCAGCTGGCAAACCTACCAAATCTCCCGCTTGGTTTTGCATCATAATCCTGCCTAGCTCACACCTATTTCCTGGATCCTTCCTGCTCTATAATCAGCAACAAGTATGAAGAAGAGGAACACAAATTTGAGGGCCTACTTATGCCTTCAGTCCTCCGTATGGGTGTTTGAGACTCCTTGACAGCATGCTGTCCACCCAAAATTCGTTACAGTGACCGACCTCGGTCACTCCATAGTCTGCATCCGACCGACGTCGGTTCCATGCGTCTGCACCTAACTACCGACCTTGCGGTGTCCCTTCTGCCGACATCGGTCCTCCTGACCGACATCGGTCTTAAATACTGCCAACGTCGGTCCCATGACCGACGTCGGTCTTACCCTGCCCGACATCGCCGGCTTTGATCTACACATGACCGACATCGACACCTGTCTATTCGACGCTGGTTCCTTCTGACCAACGTCGGTGTCTGTGTTCGCCTATGAGTCATGACTTTTTACCCGCGAGCTCCTTTGAATCAAAACCCATGTCCAAACTTCTCTGCTCAGAAGTATCCAGCACCATCCACTGAACTCTATCCACCATCTCCTCCAAGAACACCAAGGCTTTCCAGTTCTTAAGCTTGTCAAATATATCTGTCTTCCACTTAAGAACATGCATCTCCTTCCTGCTCATGTGACCAAGCCTACGAAGCCACGTCTCCGCAACAGAAGAAGAATCAGTAATATAAACAAGTAGATAAAGTATACCTGTTTTCTTACCACCAGCTAATTCAAGTGCTACCGCTGTGAGAGTTCTTGTGCATCTCTCATCACCCAATCTTTCTAAAGAAATTAGCCATATCTCCAAACCTGGGACCTGCATGACCTTCATCAACACCTGTGTGTTGGCCACCTGCAATTTCAGCTTCACTTCCCCTTTGCCAATTCTTTGGCAAGGCTTACCAGCTCCTCTACCTAGGGCTGCATGGAAAGAGGCAACCGAATCTTTTAACCAAGATTCAACTTTATCCAAGAAACCTGCAAACACATCCTGTGCAACAACACCTGCTACATCTGTATCTTCAGTTTCTTCATGCTGATCTGCTACCAACCAACAATATTCTTTTACCTGCTCTTTCTTTCCATCGGATCGTGAGTAACCGTCTGTGCTTTTCAACTCCTCCATTCTTAGCTTACTTTGATCTGCCGTTGCTCTACTCCCACTCAATCAAAAAACCCCTGAGAGTGGCCTGTAACCAAAACACAACCTGCTTCCTGCAACCTTAGCTCTGATACCACTTGTCAGGAATCTAGAACAACAAACATGCTCTGATCCCACTTGTCAAGATGCGAAACCGGAAACATACAATTGATTACCAAACTTCAAGCAACTTAATATGCGGAAATAACCAGATTCACCAAGTAACTAGAATTTAGAATAACACAGCATATGAGAGACAATACACAACTTGTATTAACACTTTATACAGAAAAGAATACAATAGAGAATATGCCACATCTTCTCCACCACCTTACAGAGGTTTCCCACACCTCAAGTGAATAGTAAATCTTCTCCCCAATGCTCTCCCTCTCACAGGTCCCAACACCCAACTCAAATACAGAGTTGGTGTTCACCTCCCGTGCTCCATGTACAACACAAGTGCTCCACGCACTCCACAAGCACTCCACGTGCTCCACAAGTACTCAAGGTACTTCAAGTAGATCTCCCATGAATCTGCAACAACTTGTAATTCAACAGACCATACTTATGGAAGGAACTCCCTTGCCTTCCTCTTGCTCTATCCGAGTACACACCTGTACTCCAAGTAGATCCTGCCTGATACTGCTCCCTATTGTGTTGCTGTCTATATGACCTTGCACACCTGCAAATCAAACAACGGTTCTGCTCACCTGTGAACCTCGACCTTGCACACACATACACCTGCAGATCAACGATCTTACTTACCATGTAGATCTCCTATATAGGCCATGCAACTGTGACCAAGATCCTACACTCCTGAAGAATCCAGCTGACTCTCCAAACCAGCACCAACACACCTGGTACTGCTGTGGAACTAGGAGGAACCCACTTGCTCACCTCACACACAGAAGGAGCAAACTTTACTCAACTCAAACTAGCCCACTTTTCCAATACAACCATGAGTCTATTATATAGATCTCATCCAAACAATAATTAGACATCTAATTACAATAATTAGATCCACAGCTCTCAGTCTAAAAATAGATCTCTTCATGCAAACACTTGGTTCGTTAGCTAACTACCCGTAATAAATGCAGTCTGAACCACACAGGTGACCGACGCTGGTCCCTGTCCGCCTGGGGGTCGCCGACGCCGGTCGATCTCTGACCAACGTTGGTTGCCTTCCTGCCCTATACTGCCGACGTCAGTTGGCCTGACCGACGCTGGTGTCTCTGACACTCAGCAACTCTCCTGCAACCTCCTCTGTGTCTGCATCAGTGAAGCTTTTAGCTCCACAATCCTAACATCTACATCAAAACGGATCTCCATATCCTTAAGACTAAGAGTGACTACCTCAAGGGAATGAAGCCACTTCATGCCCAAAACTAAATCTATGTCCCCCATGTTGACCACATAATAATCAGCCTTGAACTCATAGTTGTTCAAGTGCAATGGGAGATCTCTGATCATCCGCTCACACCTGAGGGTGTAACCGTCAGCTACCTTAACTCTAATGCCCTCAAACTCTTCTGTGGTGAGTCCACGCTTCTCCACAAATCTAGTATCAATAAAATTATGTGTGGCTCCCGTGTCAAGAAGGGTAATGACCCTCTGTCCTACCAAAACTCCCCAGAGTCTGAATGATCCTTCGTGCTGGATGCTAGATAAACGTGCCTCCTAAATCTGGAGCTCTGACTCTACCTCTACCCTAGGCTCTGAAGCCTCAGCCTCCAGCTCCTCGGAACAATTGTGATGTTCAGAATCTTCTGATTCCTCATCCTCATAATAGGCCCACATCACTCGATTTGCTTTACCCTTAGGTCTCAAAGGACAATCATGATTAGCATCATATGGACCTTTGCAGTAGAAACAAAGCTTCTTCCTGCGTAGATCATTAAGAGCCTCTCTATCCAAAGGTGGTGCTACTGGATTGGACTTTGAATCATTCTTAACACCTGATTTATCTATGTTGAAACTTGGGCTTTCTCTGTTCCTGTTGAAGCCCTTACTGTCCTTGGATGAAGAAGTACCTCTGGAGTTAGATCTACTTGATGGGGCGGCCATCTCCATACTGGGCGCCTTCTTCATAGCTTCCTATAATGAAGGAGGATCAAAGCCTTTGATCCAACCTCTCAATGGTTCCGTCAATCCCTCCATGAAGAGTACTACTAGTCACCTCTCTGAAATGTCAGGAACCATAACTGATAACCTCTGGAAGTCACCAATGTAAGACTCTAGACTGCCACTTTGGCACAACTGTGCCAACTCTCGAAAATAGGACTCTGGATCCCTCCTATCAAAATGCTCTACCAGCCTGTCCACAAACTCCTGATAAGAAGTGATCTGATCATGATGGAGTGTCACCATCCCATGGTGCTACCAATCGTGAGCTACTCCCTCAAGATGTAGTGTCGCATATTTGATAGCATCTTCCTCGGCCATCGAACGCAATGTGAGAAAGGTGTCCAACTTACTAACCCAGGCCTGCACTGTGACCTTACCACTACTGTCAAACATAACGAGTGTGAGCCTGCTCGTAGCATGCTTAAGATCATTGTTCTGGTGTCTAGGTCTCCTGTCCTGTCTAGCCAATCTGTAGTGCTCTCTCCTCAGATTAACAAAATGATCAAAGGTCATCCTCTCCTGAACATGAGGAGGTAATAAGTTCCACTCATCATCTGTAGCTAGGTAAACATCTGTAAATGAGGAATCTCCTGCTTCCTCCTCTGCTGAAACTTTTGGTTCTACTTGCACAAACGTAGGACGTGTAGGTCTATCCGCTGTTCTGGAGTGGGCCTTTCAGGGTCTCTGATTAACCGTAACATCTCTGTTATCACCTTGATCCCCATTCTGTCTATCAGGTGGGTTCATCCTCCTTATCATGGTAGTTAGTGCCTGTAATGCCTGAGTCATCTCACGATAGGTTTCTCTGGTACCTAGATCATCATTATGTCGATGACCCCTGGGTGGGCTACCCTCACGTCTGTCACTCATGATAATCCGCTGCTGTTCTAACAACTGGGTACCTTCAAGCAAAGCTCTACTGCATGAGTTATACTTGTGTGGTCCCAACTCTTGTGGATGCATAAGATTTTCAAACCCTCAGGATGGCAAGATTTAGCTCTGATACCACTGTAATATCCCTTCGAATATCAAAACAAAGCTCTGAATTGCTTATCTGAATTTCTACAAAATATCTTCAAATAGATAAATAAATCACAGTATAAACTCTTATTTATTTGCTCATAAGCTTACAATAGAGAGATCCTCTGTCAAGTATACAAAGAATATTGAAAAGTACGGCCTGAATAGCCTGAATATTTTGCAAACTAGGAAAGAATTCTGAATCCGGTTCGTCTCGGCCTGCTGTGTAAAAAACACAGTCGCCAACATCGGTTATACTGCCGTCATCGGTCGATCTGTAGTCGTTATCTCACCGATGTCAGCTGTATGTCGATCGATGCCGGTCTCTGTAAGTATCTGTTCGCCGATGTCGGTACCTGAGCTTTTTGTTGATGCGTACAGATTTTCACGGATCTGTACGAAATTCGTACGGCCGCTGATATAGGACAACCTGTATGCTTGATCTTGATCTGTAGAATTATGGGCTAATACAAAAGATCTATATCTGGATAATTCTTGAATCAAAACCCAAAAATAATGAAAATACCTGTAAACCCTTGTGATAGCTTCTGAGTGAAGTTATCTCTCAAATACCTGTAATACTATGATAACTTCTGGTTGAAGTTATCTCTCAATTTGGCAATAGATCGGCTGATCTTTCACAACCTCTGAATCGCACACAATGAAGAGTTGACGTTCTTCAATGCAATTGGAATCCTGGAACCCTTGGCTCAGTCTTCACAGAAGAATTTCTTAACAAGAATCAATATCAAAAATAATCATGAATACAAACTCTCTCCCATGAGAGATTCTTATACACCTCCAAAGGTGTGCTTGCTAAAATTAGATTCCCTTAAATTAGACTGGGGCTTCCTTAATTTAGAACTAGGGTCTTAAAATTAGACCAATTCTTAAATTAGAATGAGGATCCTAAAATTAGACCCAATAATAAATAATTAATAATTAATTAATAATTAATAATTAATAATTAATTAATAATTAATAATTAATTAATAATTAATAATTAATTAATAATTAATAATTAATTAAAATTGGACCAAATAATTAATATTTGATTAAATCAATCAAATATTAATATCTCCCTTAATTCATGTCCGAAAGAGCCCAAACGAAAGCCAAGCCCAGCTCCATCAAGACCCTCTATCCATCTCATCAGCCTACGAGGGTCGCATAATAGGCTAATCCTTCGCTCGAAAAGATGTCAACTAGAAGGGGACATGACACATAATCTCTCATAATAAAAAAAAATATATTTTTTTCTTTATGAAAGATCATGACATGTAATTCAAAACTATATAAAAAATTCTATCACATTTTTTTACCTATATCATATGTACACAAAATTATTAGAGAAGTAAAGTAAGACTGACTTAAGGTAATTAAAAGGAAGCAAAAATTTCTTTCATATAACTAGTGGGATTGAGATTCAATTTATTATCATGCTTGATTATCAAAAAAATAAAATAAAAATACATTATTATTATTATCATTGTTTGCACTCAGATTGAATTTATTATCATGCTTAGTTGTCTTAAAAAAAAAAAAAAAAAAAACATTATTATCATCATTGTTTGCATTGAAATTCAATTTATCTATCATTGTAATGATGGTTGGCTTTAATCTCAATTATATACCAACGTATTATATCCATGCCTATCCAAGTTATAGAATCATATTTGAGAGTTCATATAAATTTTTATTCAGAGATGGAATTAAATAATTTCAACATTCCCCCCTAGTTTTGTACTACTTCTCAATGGTCAAAAGTGAACCTATCACAACCTGCCAAATGACTCCAAACCTGTCATAGAAATCCATATAAGAAAATGGTCGTAAAAAAAAATCCAAAAATTATGTGACAATTAAGAAGTGCAAAGTCATTATTAAAATGATAAAAGTAAGGTGAGCATTAAAAATGTCCATCAGTTGGTCCTAGGCTCTAGACCATCCCTAAAACTACCATGTCACTACCTACATGATGAGCATTCTTTGTGTAGTGCATTATCTATTGATTGAAACTGCTAGAAGTTGAAGGTGAACACCGATTCTGACTCCTGAGTGGTCAAAACAACAACTACCCATTCCTAGTCCCACTCCCAATCCCATAAAATTCTATTAATGACATTTATGTGACACAAAATTCCTAGTCCCACATTTTCTCTAAAAAATTTAGTTGTTTTAGAAAAATCAGCTAATGCATTCTAATAAAACTTATAGTTGTAACTTGTTAATGTTAATTTGCTCTTCCACTATGCTAGTCAATACTAGGGGAGACTAAATTCATTTTAATGTGGTGCCTTTTTCATGAGTCATGCTAGTTCCCAATAATTAATAATGGTGGTTGGTCATGGCTACTTCGAGTGTGGGCTTAAGCCTTAGATTTAGCACTACTCTAGTCTCTCACTACTCAGTACTCTATCTCTCACACATCACAAATTCACAAGGTGAAGTCATTTATGCTTCTCTATAAGGTTGTTTATCCACTGAAGTTTAAACCAATTGGATTTGTGGAGTGCAAAGTTGTTTACGGACTCCAAGGATTGATTACAATTTGTAAATTTAGTTAAGTATTGAACCTCCTCAATTTCTTAAGCAAGTAAACGCAAAGGAAGTGTTTTGATGGCCATTAGGAAAATGGAATTTTATAAAGCAGTTTGTAGAGAGGATTTTGTCTTAGACTCATAACATAATATTAGGGTTTAATCCAACTAAAATTTTCTTTAGTAAATAATGGCAATTAATTATTTTAAAGCCAAAAATATACAAAGTTGTGTAGGGTTTACAAATATATCTTGAATATAGATTTTAAATATTATAATTTGACTATGAAATTGTAAATATATATTTTTCATTCTTGTATATATTTATATTAAGTTAATTTGTATTTGTATATATATATATATATATACATATAAAATTTAATATGAGGTTGGTAATTAAAGTGAGTGGATGAGAATTGAGATTGGTAATTTACACTTAGATTGGTCCCATATATATACATTTTTATGGGACCAATCTAAGTGTAAATTACCAATCTCAATTCTCATCCACTCACTTTAATTACCAACCTCATATTAAATTAGAATTATATGTGTGTGTGTGTGTATAGTTTTATGAGACCAAATTCCAATCTCACATTAAATTAATCTTATAAAGAATGTTAACTGCTAATGGATGTAATTTTGGATATTTTAAAATATTTTGTATATATATATATATATATATATATTTCATTGTAAATTAGTATTATATATGTATATATATATTAATTATACTAATTTACAATTATATATATATATATATAGTTTTATTTTTATATATATTTATAAGAATAATTTATTGTGAGATTGGTAATTTGTATTTAGATTGGTCTCATAAAAATGAAACAAAATCTAAAATTATATGTTCACTACAAATTAATATAATAAATATATAAATATAAATATATATATATATATATATATATATATATATATATATATATATATAATATTAATTTGTAGTGAACATATAATTTTAGATTTTGTTTCATTTTTATGAGACCAATCTAAATACAAATTACCAATCTCACAATAAATTAGTCTTATAAATATATATAAAAATGAAACAATATAAACTATTCTATATAATGCATGGTGAAATGCATGTAAACTATTCTATGTACACACTATAAACTATAAAATTTTAAAGCTCACCCTTCTTTTGTCATTTTAATAATGACTATGCACTTCTTAATTATCATGTAATTTATGGATTACATTTTTTTTACGACCATTTTTTAATATGAACTTCTGTGATAGGTTCAAACTCTGGAGCCCTTAGACAAGCTATGGTGGGTTCAAATTTGACCACTTGAAACTTATCCATTCACCTTCCATATTTCACTCAGTGAAAGTGAGTCAGTATTGTATCACACTTGTCAGTCACCATGTAAATAGTGATAGGCGGCAATGTAGCACCTAATTGGTAGCCATAAAGATGGGCGAGAGCCTAGGACCGACTGGCGGGTATTTTTAAAGCTCACCCTTCTTTTATCATTTTAAAATTAGAGTGTAAATTACCAATCTCAATTCTCATTGCAAATTAGTATTATAAATATATAAAACTACTCACTATAATTACCAATCTCTCTCTCTCTCTCTCTCTCTCTCTCTCTCTCTCTCTCTCTCTCTCTCTCTCTCTCTCTCTCTCTCTGTGTGTGTGTGTGTGTGTGTGTGTGTGTGTGTGTGTGTGTGTGTGTGTGTGTGTGTGTGTGTGTGGTCAAATTTGAACCCATCCTAACCCATCTAAGTTGATGTAATAAGTATACACTTTTCCTCACAAATTTAAAATAATAATAAATGAGTTGCATTATTTCATTTTTATGAGACCAATCTCCCTTTGAATTTATATATCAGTGGTCAAATTTGACCCCATCCTAGCCCATCTAAATTGATGTAATAAGTATACACTTTGCCTCACAAATTTAAAATACTAATAAATGAGTTGTATTATTTCATTTTTATGAGACCAATCTCCCTTTGAATTAGTGTGTGTGTATATATATATATATATATATATATATATATAAGACTAATTTAAAGTGAGATTGGAATTTGGTCTCATAAAATTATATATATATATATATATATATATATATATATATATATATATATATATATATATTTGTGACTTGTAAGAGACAAAGTATCCCTAAGCCTGCAACTGCATCTTCGTAGTCCATTTCCAATAGCCACTAGCCCAAAACCATTATTAATTATTGGTAGCTAAAAATGCATTAATTTTTTTTTTAGCAAATTAGATAGGTTTCCAGCATCGACTGGCAAAGTGGAAGATCAAATTACCAATGACAATAGTCAATGACTATTGACAAGTTACAATTACAAGTTTTAGTGGAATGTATTTGCTGATTTTTTAAAAAAAACTTAAAGTTTTACCAAAAATGTGGGATTGGTAATTTCATGTCACATAAATTATATTAATAGAATTTCATGGGATTAAAAGTGGTCGTTGTTACTTGTTTGCCTATTCACCTTCCTGAGTGTAAATTACCAATCTCAATTCTTGCTATAAATTTGTATTATAAATATATAAAACCAATCTCACTGTAATTACCAATCTCACAATAAATTAATATTATGTGTGTGTGTGTGTGTGTGTGTGTGTGTGTGTGTGTGTGTATAACTAATTTAAAGTAATATTAAAGTGATATTGGTCATTGATATTGGTCACACACACACACACACACACACACACACACACACACACACACACACACACACACACACACACACACACACACACACACACACACACACACAGTTTAATACTATTATATATATATATTTAAAATACTAATTCAAAGGGAGATTGGTCTCATAAAAATGAAACAATACAAATCATTTATTTTTATTATAAGGTAAAGTATATACTTATTACATCAATTTATTTATACTACTATATTTTGATGGCCATTTTGTACTTAAATCTTAAAGTTCTTAGAAGTCAAAACTTTTATAATAATAATATTTTGAATTTTGGAAATAATTTTAAATCCTTACCATTACAAATTAATAAAACATAAAGTTTTTTTATTGAGATTATAAATTATTTTAAATCCTAATCCTAATATTACACTCTAGTATATGGGACTTATTTGTATTATATTTTTATATTTATTTTAATTTTTTTATTAAGTATAAATTATGAGAAAATGGTTTCTATTGGTTGTCTTAAGAAGGATAAAAAAAATAGCTATCACTTGCTGATGCATTTTGTATCCCTCGAGATTCTAATCAATAATACTAGTTCAAAAATGAAGATTTTGATGTTCATCTACTTGAAAATAACTATGTTTGGGAAGAGCAAAAAGAATCAAAGAAACATAAACTAAC
Organism: Torreya grandis; assembly: GCA_037957365.1. Lineage (NCBI taxonomy): Eukaryota > Viridiplantae > Streptophyta > Pinopsida > Cupressales > Taxaceae > Torreya > Torreya grandis. The sequence continues at coordinate 76,145 of JARHVA010002104.1, read as the reverse complement.
ATTCAAGTCCAAATGGAAAACAAGATTTTCATGGGCTTATGCTATAAAAGACTACAATAGTGTGAAAGAATAAAATATTCTTGGTGTGTAAAATATAAGAGAGAGAGAGAGAGACTCCATTTGTTAAATATGGGAGTACTGCTCTTCAAGTCATTGGTCTAATAATGCATGCAAAATTAGAGCCTCATAAATTTGCTTTCCAAATTTTGGAAGGAAAAAATAAATGAATTAGTATTCCAATTACCAAACATGTAGAATTAATGGTAAACAATGAGAAGGAGAGAATCATATCTGTGATAAAAAATATGTATTTTGTTTCCATACATGATTTACCTTTATAACTCTATAAGCCAATTTGGGACTTGAACATGTATAAAGGCACTCCACACATGCCTCTAATATATAAATACAAGCTACAACGAAGGTATATTAGAAAAAGTTAAAAGATGAGATTTTTTGTAATCCATTTTACTCAATTTTAGTTGATTAAAGTACTGGTCAGACTATAGAACAACATTTGATAGTTTATATTACATATTTGATAAATGAAGGAAGAGGTAAATGTGTAACAAAATTTATACACCTCCTTCAAATAAAGGATGGAACAACTCAGTCTATGTATGATGTCATGATAAGTCTTTTAGTAGAGATGAATTTATCCCTGATAAAGTTAGATTTAAATCTGATGGGGCTTCTTCTATGAGGTGTATTCATGAAGGTTTATCTACTAAGATTCATTGAGATGCTCCTCCATTATTAGATATTCATTATATATCTCATCGAGAAGAATAAGCAGTAAATGATGATTCATCTTATTTTTCAGAGCTACAATTTCTTAACAAATTTGGAAACAACATTTATTTATGGCTTGAAAAATCTGCTAAACAACATGGAACATTAAGAGATCTAATGGAGTAATTTCAAATAATAGGTTAGAGGTGTTTTAAATTCATCAAAATTAGGTGGCTCTCTAGAGGAAAGGTCATGGAAAGGCTTGTCAAACTCATGCCTATTTTGTTGAGAGAATGGGAGTTAGAGGATTAAAAAATGTATGATTTGGCAAGAATTTTTCAAGTATAATTTTGCATCTGTTTGCTTACAGATGTGTTTATTGAGTTAAATAAGTTGAATACAATGTTTCAAGC